>PVLA01011220.1:0-57379 GCA_004027455.1 Hydrochoerus hydrochaeris
TGATAGTGGACATCCTTGTCTTCTTTCTGATTTTAAAGTGAAAGCTTTCAGTTTTTGTCCATTTAGTATAATGTTGGCTGTTGGTTTGTCATAGATGGCCTTTATATGGTTGATGTATACACCTTGTCTTCCGTGTTTCTGAAGGTTTTAACCATGAACATGTGTTAGACTTTATCAAAAGCTTTTTCTGCATCTACTGAGGTGACCATGTGGTATTTGTTTTTGGCTCTGTTGATGTGTTGTATTACATTTATTGATTTGTGTATGTTAAACCATCCTTGCATTCCTGGAATGAACCCCACTTGGTCATGATGTATAATCTTCTTAATGATTTGCTGGATTTTATTTGCCAGTATTTTATTGAGGAACTTTGCATCAATGTTCATTAATGAGATTGGCCTATAGTTCTCCTTTTTGGTTGGGTCCTTCTCTGGTTTTTTATGAGACTTATACTTACCTCCAGGAATGATTTAGGGAGTACTGCTTCCTTTTCAGTTTCTATGAAGTGTTTAAAGGGTATTGGCATAAAATAGTCTCTAACTTTCTTGTAGAATTCTGCAGTGAGTCCAACAGGACCTGGGCTTTTCTTTGTTGGTAGGTTTTTAATTATATTTTCAATCTCAATAGATGATATTGGGTTATTCAAAATTGTTATATCTCATTGGTTGAGCTTTGGTAGTTCATAAGTTTCTAGAAATCTATCCATTTCCTCTGTGTTTTCCATCCAGTGTGAGTAGAGATTTTCAAAGTAGGTGTCGATGATCTTTTGAATTTCTACAGGGTCTGTAGTAATTTCCCCCTTTTCAGTCCATATCACCTCATTTGGGTTTTTTTCTTTCTTTTTCTTTATGAGGTTAGCTAGAGGTGTGTCAATTTTGTTTATTCTCTCAAAAAACCACTTTTTGATTCATTAATTGTTCATATTTTTTTTTTAGCTTCAACTGCATGGAGTTCTGCTCTAATCTTTATGATTTCCTCTCTTCTATGAGCTTTTGGTTTAGCTTGCTCATGTTTTTCTAGAAGCTTGAGATGAAGTATTAGTTCATTTATTTGTGCTCATTCTGTTTTCTTGATATGACTGTGTATTGCTATACATTTTCTTCTTAGGACACCTTTCATTTCATCCAACAGGTTACAGTATGTTCTTTCTCCATTTTCATTGAATTGTAGCTGTTGCTTTATTTCTTCTTTAATTTCCTCTGTAGCACACTGGTTGTTCAAAGTGTTGTTATTTAATTTCCATGTATTTATGCAGGTTTTGCAGTTTCTTTTGTCATTAATTTCCAATTTCATTGCACTATGGTCAGATATTGTACATGGGATTATTTCAATACCTTTGCGTTTTCTTAAGAATGTTTTATGAGATAATATTTGGTCTGTTTTGGAAAATGTCTCATGTGCAGCTGAGAAGAATGTGTCTTCTGACGTGGTTGGGTGGAACACTCTGTAAACATCTACCAAGCCCAATTGCTCACAGGAATGTTTCAGTTCTATTATTTCTCTGTTGTCTTTTTGTCTAGTTGATCTATCTCTGTTTGATAATGGGCTGTTATGTTTGCCTATTATAATTGTTTTCTTCTGTTTTCATTTTTCGTGTCCATTAATATCTGTCTTATATAGTTGGGTGCTCCTGTATTTGGTGCATATATATTTATATTTGTTAGTTCTTCCTCTTGAATTTTTCTACTAATGAGTATGTAGTGACCTTCTGTATCTCATTTAATCATTTTAGGTTTGAATTTCAAGTTGTCTGCAAATAGAATAGCTATCCCTGCTTTTTTCTGGGTTCCTGTTGCATGTAATACTGTTTTCTATCCTTTGACTTTTAATCTATGGGTTTCCTTTTTGGGTCAGATGTGTTTCTTGTGTACAGCATATTGTGGGTTGTTTCTTGATCCATTCTGTCAATTTATTTCTTTTTATAGATGAATTCAGCCATTTACATTTATGGATGTCACTGATATATACTGACTCTACTTTGCCATGCTATGTTCACATTGTTTGCTTTCTGCTTTTCCCCCTTGTTTAATTGCTTGTCCTACCTGGTGTCTCTGTCTTTTCTTTAACAGCTTTTAGTATTCTGTTTTTATGCTGTATGTCTGACCTCTTAATTATTATGTGTCTGGGTGTGGATTTATGTGGATTGTGACTGTTTGATGTTCTACCTGCCCCATTTATCTGCATATCAGCTTTTTTTCCCCATGTTTAGGAAATTTTCTTCTATTACTTCTGTGACTATTTTGGCTATGTCATTTGTATTGGCCCCTGCCTCTTCACTGATGCCTATTAATCTTATATTTTTTCTCGTGGCATCATCTTGAAGCTGTTGGATTGTCACTTATTGCTGTTTTGTTATTTTTAAAAGTTCTATCCTTTCATGATCACTAATTCCAATACCTTCCTCAAGTTCTGAAATCCTAACCTCAGCTTCATTTAAATAGTTTTGCACCCTTTGAATATAATTTTTTGTTTCTTGGCTGTATCTTTGAGTTTGTTTCATGGATTCTGCTTGTTTTCTATATTGTTCATTCAAGGTTTCAATCAATTTCTCATGCTTCTGTACTTTTTCTCTATTTCTTCTTAACTGCACTCAACAACTCCTTTACTAAGGTTGTTATTTCTTTCTTTACATGGGAGAGTACTTCTAATTTGATTTCCTCTATAGCCTCATGGATTTTTTTTTTTAAATTTCACTCACTATCTTTTCAGAGATTTCCAGTGTGTTACTTTTGGGGTCCTCTATTTCAATGTCCCTGTACTTCCTCCTAGTGGACTTGATGTTTGAGACTGCATTTTGCTTTACTGTTTTGCCATTTTCACTCTGCCTGATGTTTTCTGTGTGTAGGAGGAGGTCACACACACTCTTTTCAGACTCACCAATGTCTTACAGTTAGTTGGAGGGGGCTTTACTACTGGCTATATTTACCCACTGTAGACCTCTATTTTAGGGGCATAATCACCACAGTGACACTGTTAATCCACTGTAGTCCAAGGTTCACCACCTGGGAGTGAAGTTCCAAATATTTTCTGTGTGCTGCAATTTCTTCCAGAGCATGAGGTCAAGACCTGAGCCTGGAATTTGGATCCTGCTTGTTGCTTGTTGTTCGCTGGGTTTGGCCCAGTTCAGCCCCCATCCCTGTGTGCACTTGGTGTTGGTCTCCTGTGCAGGGTATGATTTTACCACCTGGGAGCAAGCTCAAAGTCCCTTTCTGTGGGCTGGGATTCTGCCAGAGCACATTGTCAGGGCTTGAGGCTGGAATCTGGGTCCTGCTGGCTGCTTGGCGTTCACTGAGCATCGTGCTATTGATTTTTGAGTGCTGACTTTTTATCCAGCCATGCTGCTGAACTTATTTCCTTTATTAGTCCTTTTATGGAGTTTTTTGGGTCTTCTATATAAAGTATCATGTCATTTGCAGTTAGTGATAATTTAATTCTTCCTTTCCTATCTTTATTCCTTTTATTTATCTCTCTGTTCTCATTGTTCTGGCTAATATTTCCAGAATAGTATTAAATAGGAATGGTGATAGTGGACATCCTTGTCTTGTTCTTGATTTTAGAGGGAAAGTTTCAGTTTTTGCCCATTTAGTATAATATTGTCTGTTGGTTTGTCATAGATGGCCTTTATCAAATTGAAGTAAATACCATCCATCTGGGTTTCTATAGGGCTTTTAGCATGAACAAGTGTTGGACCTTATCAACAGCTTTTTCTGCATCTATTGAGATAATCACGTGGTTTTTGTTTTTGGCTTGATTGATGTGGTGTATTACATTTATTGATTTGCATATGTTAAAACATGCATGCATTCCTGGAATAAATCCCACTTGGTCATGGTGTATAATCTTCTTGATGATCTGCTGCATTCTGTTTGCCAGTATTTTATTTAGAATCTTGGCATTGATGTTTGTTAATGAGATTGGCCTATACTTCTTTTTTGTGTCTTTTTCTTGCTTTAGTATCAGAGTGATACTTGCCCCCAGGAATGAGTTATAAAAGATTGCTTCTCTTTCAGTTTCATTGAAGAGTTTAAGGAGTATTGGCATCAAATCTTCTCTAAATTTTTTGCTGAATTCAGCCATGAATCCATCAGGACGTGGGCTTTTCTTTGTTTGTAAGTTTTTAATCACATTTTTAATTTCACTAAGTGATTCTGGGTTATTCAAAATTGTTACATATTCTTGACTGATCTTTGATTGATCATATGTTTCTAGAAATCTTTCCATCTCCTCTTTCTTTTCCACCCTATGTGAGTAGAGATTTTCAAAGTAGGTGTTCATCATGTTTTGAATTTCCATGGAATCTGTAGTAATTTCCCTCTTTTCAGTTCTTATTGCATGGATTTGAGTTTTTCTTTCTTTTTCTTGAGAAAATTGGCTAGAGGTTTATTAATTTTGTTTATTCTCTCAAAAAGCAGTTCTTTGATTGGTTAATTCTTTGTATTTTTTTAAGTTTTAATTCCATTAATTTCTGCTGAGATCTTTACAATTTACTCCTTCTATGAGCTTTGGGTTTGACTTGCTCTTTCTCTCTAGAAACATGAAATATAGCATTTAGTTGTTTATTTGTGCTCTTTTGATTTTCTTGATGTGACTTTTTATTGCTATATATTTCCCTCTTAGGAGAGCTATCATTGCATCCCACTGGTTACAGTATGTTGTATTCACATTTTCATTGAATTATAGGTATTGGTTTATTTCTTCTTTAATTTCACCTATAATATACCTGTTGTTCAGAAAGTTGTTTTTTAATTTCCATGGATTTAAGCAGATTTTTCAATTTCTTTTGTCATTAATTTCCAATTTCTATGTGCTATGGTCAGATATTATACATGGGATAATTTCAATCCCTTTGCATTTACTTAAGAATGTTACATGAGTTAATATCCAAGGGCAGTTTGCCAGCAGCAGAGTGCATAGGAAGCATTGTGCACTTGTGCACTGGCGGAAGTAGGCTGGGCTGTGAGGTCCAAGGTAGGCAGGTTGGCAGCAGGGCCAACATCTTAAATTTTATACCACTATCCAAACATAATTGTATTTATTTTTCATCCATGTATAGTTCCAAAGAGTAATACATACCTTTCTCTTTGTAAGTCTTCACAATGGATATTAGCTCCCTACCTAATTTCATTTTCAGCTGTACTACTGACTCTAACCTGTCCCACTTTTCTGCCTTCACTCATATATACTATATTTTCTTTGAATTTATAATTTAAATTGCCAAGTGGAAGCACAGTCAGAAATGCATTTGTTTCCGTAATGATGAGAAAATCATGGGCATATAGAAGATAAAAGTGTTTTTCATATCAGCAACTCAAAGATATACATTACTGAACACTTTTGTAAAATATTGACCAAAAAATGATTTCCAGTCTTTTAGATAATTATGAAGGAGAGTTTATTCTTAAAGTACTGCTCTAGGATTAGAGATCCCATTTGACCCAAATATCCCCTTTCTTGGAGTCTTCCCAATTAAAAGCATCACACCACAACAATACTGGTTTAGCAGGATAATTTGCAATAGATAAGTTTTGGAAACAACCCAAATGTCCATCAACCAATAAATGGATTTTTACAAATTTGGTTTTTTATAATGCGTTTGATCACTATGCATCTATAAATAAGATTACACTTGAGACATTTGTAGGTAGATAGATGGACCTTGAGACCGTGCTTTTATGTGAAACACATTGGACAACTATGTATAAATATCACATTGTCTCTCTATTGTAAGTAACTGAAAGGGTAAGAACCAAAATATATAATAATTTTTTAAAAAGTATGAGAAAGACCTGAAATGTCATTATGAGTTTGAATATGGAAAAGAGTATGTGAAAAAGAATGCAGATGGTCTGTGAGAGCAAAGTGGCCCCTGGCCAACAGCCATTAAGAAAATAGGGACTTAAGTCATATAATTGCAAGAAACTGAGTCTTTCCACCACTAACCTTCAGAGCTTGGAAGAGAATTTTAAATGAAAGTACAGCTCAGTTGACAATTTGATTTTAGCTTTGTAAGACCCTAAATAGAGATTTCAGTCTCTTCATCTTGTACTTCTGAATTACATGATTATGAGCTAACAATACATGGGTGCTATTTTCAGCCATAGAATTTGTAGCAATCTGTTAATCAGCAATAAAATCCTAGTACATTAATGAATGTGTCTTGTCATAAGAACATGGGTGTACAGCCTGGGCTACAAAGTGAGCTCAAGACCAGCCTGAACTGCATAGCAAGACCCTGTCTCAAAAAGATACACGCACATAAAAAAGAACATGGGTCTCTTGAAAGCAGAGAATGTGCTATCTCTGTGAATAAAGGTCTACTGTCCTTCATGCACAATCTTTTTAATAATTAAGTTCATCATACTTTTAAGTGAAATAAATAGAACACATATGTGTAAATATCAAATTGTTCCTCAGGTGCAAGAATCGTCGTGCACAATCTTTTGCCCGGTAAATATTAACTGATGACAAATAAGGTTACTGAGCTAGAAGACATTGCTCAACGTGCTCGCTGGGCTTGGAGAGTCATTGAGTTGTTTTTCATTCACAGCTACCGTAAAACAGCTTCCCGGCAGGAAAATCAGGGCCATAGAACTAAGACATTCAGTTCACCTTCTCTTTCCCTCTCTAACAGACAGAAAGAGTCCCTAAGATACACAAGATTTTTAACAGCCACGTTGTGTAGTCTTAATTAAGAAAGGCTATGCTTCCTCTGGGATCAGGGAGATGATATCAGGAATAAAAATAAACCATGAAGCCTTAGCTGCACTCCTTCTTGGAGTCAGATAATGAAACTGCATTTTTAACATGATGGTGTTAAACTTTCTTAACTCCCATTAGGGATTTTGTCCATAGAAAGGCTATACAGGTGCTTCACAAAATGTATCTTTCTTCCTTTTTTCAGTACAGAAGGCATCAATGATCTCCAGAGTGTTTACTCATTCTTTCTTTGTACCCCTAACTCTCCTTTTCTTCTTCCTTACTTCCTTTCTTCTTTTTTATCTCTATTCTTTTTTCTTTTCTTTTTTCTTTTCTTTTCTTTTCTTTTCTTTTCTTTTCTTTTCTTTTCTTTTCTTTTCTTTTCTTTCTTTCTTTCTTTCTTTCTTTCTTTCTTTCTTTCTTTTTCTTTCTTCTTTCTTCTCTTTCTTATCAAGCTGTTTAGTTGGGAGAGTGGAAGCTACAGCACAAGAAAAAACCCTCAGGCTCTCAGAGTGAGATAAATGCCATTTATTCTTATTTGAGTTTCTCAATGCTTAAAGTGTAAAAGTAAAAAATAGAACAGTCTAACAGAAGCAGAGATCAAGACCTTTTCCATGGTGTTTGAAAAAGACTGAAAAGAGGGAGCAGAAAGGAGAATGAGGAAATACTGTTTCTGTCTCTAGACAGTCACTGAGTCAACATTTTTGGAGTGTCATGATATTTACTCTCATTTTATGTCATTAATCATTATATAAAAGGGTTTCAGTATAAGGATATATTGAGCCTAGACATTTGATGTCTATTCTTAGGAAGATTTGGTTTCTTCTTACTGTGGCTTGTGACTAGATGTCCTCCTGAAGCCTCATGCATTCTTAGGTGGGGCTTTTCAGAGGTGACTGGATGTAGAGTGTATGATGCTGTGATCAAAAGTGTTTGATTACTAAATTAGTCCACCGATTGGTTTGGCATAGTTCTGAGTAGGATTAAGGGTGCCCCAGCCTGGACGTGATTGCTACCTGCCTTAAGGGTGTGTAGTCTGGGTAAAATATATGAGAGATAGGAATAAGGCTTCTATGGCCATTTCTTGCTGCTGCCTCAATACTACCTTTTCCTTGCCATGAATTGTTTCTCCTCTAAGATGCCTTCTGTCATCCCACCCTGCCTAGAAACCAGTTGATTATTAGGGACTGAGACCTCCAAAAACTGTCAGCCCCCCAAAAATCTTTCCTCCTTTAACTTTGGTGTCAGGTATTTTGTCTCAGAAACAAGAAAAGGAACAAGACACTCCCCTTATGTAGCTAGTGAGATTGCTAGGAAGCATACAATCCAGATATAAAGAGACATACAGACTGTCGTGACTTTCTTCATGATATCCCACACTGCATCCCACAGGGTGTACTTTTATCGTGTTTTTTTCTTTTTTCCTCAGACCAAGAATATGCTACAGTGCCAATTTCTCCTTCACTCTTCATTTTTATGTTTTCAGATAAACTCTGTTGCTGCTTTTAAGAAAAGGAAATACAGAAGATGCAGATAGCTGCAGTATTATGCAAAAAGAACTGAGGTTGATATAGGGTTGGGGGAGAGAAGTAGAGGGCATGTGACTTACTGGAAGCACCAAAGAGGTATGCAGGAAGGTTTGTGGAACATATTTGGGAAAGTAGAGTGATGCAGGGTAAGATGAAGATTTGCATTCTTTTTGTTCATTGTCATAGTTTTTATATTATCAACTGAATTGTGTCCTCCACATAAATTTTTATATTGAAATCCTAACTCCTAGTACATCAGAATGTGTGAATGTATTTCAGGAATATGACTTTAAACAGGTAGGTCATGCTAAAATTAACAGTATAGTTCAGTAATAGACCACTTACCTAGCATGTACAGGGCCCTAGGTTATATTTTGAGCACATTAAGAATAAGAGGTAAATAATATTAAGCGAGGTCATAAAGGTGAGACTCTTGTCCAATATGACTCATGCCCTTACACAAAGAAAAATATATGTACAGGGATGTATGTGCACACACAGAATAAAAGCCACATAAGGACACTGAGAGTGAGTCAGTCATCTGCAAGTCAAGGAGAGAAGCCTCAGGAGAAATCCAATCCACTGACAGATTGATCTTGGACTTTCAGCCACCATGGCTTTGAGAAATTAATTTCTGTTGTTTAATTTTCCAGTCTGTGTATGCTTTATGGCAACCTGAGCAGACTAATATGCATGTAGAGAGAGACTGTTCTTGAGTCCTGGTTCTCAGTGCTGAGTCAGAGTTGCTTTAATTCACTGATGCTCATGATCAAAGCTTTAAGTAAGCTAATACTGATGGGTATGTCAGTTCTTGAGGAAACAGACTGATTCTGGCAGAACTTCCAGCTGGTGACATGCTGTAGGTCATATCACTTATCTTGGCCATTTTTGTCTCTTCAGTGAATTAGGAAATTAATAAGAGTGATTTGCTAATGTATGGATATAAAGTTCAAGGTGACGATCATAAGAAGTTTGGTGGATTTTTCAAAATACTCCATGCTTTTTTCCCTGATCGTTGAGAACATTTGGTTTTATTTTTATTTTATTGTGACAAAAACATTTAATATGCTATTTAGTCTCTCAGTAAATTTTAAACTAAGTAAAGCAAACCAAATGTGGAGACAAAAGCAGTACATTATACTACTTGAATGGGTGTCTAAAATAATGAAACTCATAAAAAAATGTAGTATGGTCACAACCAGGAATAATGGTAAGGGAAATATAGAGTTATAAATAAACAGGGAAAGTTTCAATTACCTAAGAATATTAACCTCTAGAGAATCTATCTGGCTTTTATACTGAAGGTCATTTTAAGTCAGCAGTTCTGAAAATCTCCCTGTCTTACATACATATACATCCCATCTATCGTAATAGGAAATCTAGTTCTAAAAGGACAATGCCTTCTGATATTAGACTAGGTAGAGACAAGATCTTAAGCCATCCTATGCAATTGCCATTAGGTACTAGATGAGAGATATTTGTTTCTGAATTTGAGGGAACTATGGAAGTGGTGAGTTGGGTTCTTAAGAGCTCTCAGCTATTTAAGATTGCTCATTAAATGACACTTGGTCTAGAGATGAACAAATGCCTTCATCTCCTGATTTATGTCCATCCCTAGGAAAGGTGTACTTAACTGTGGAGGAGGTGATTTGTAGTTGTGAGACTTCTTGTGGTCAGAGAGTAGCCCCTATCCTTAACTCTCTTTGCTTCTCATTAGCAAGGCATGTATTTCTTGACTATAGTCATCCATTTATACAGCCTAAACATGTGTGCATAAGTGGGGACAAGAGGCCTGAATATGGAATTTCCCATTCATAGACACAGATTTCCTTGCCTTTCTCCTGCTAACAAGTCCAGTTGCCTCTCCAGATTTGTTCCCTACCTCCACTACTCAAACAAACACATCATGTGCCTGAAGTGAGGAGGATCTGGACCCCTTGAAGAATACACTAGAAATTCTGAGTGAAGATGGGTAAGTGGCAGAATGATTGAACATCCCTTTCTTCTGCTTTGATGAGCCTCTGACACAGGCAGGAGGTTTACTTCTGTTGTCAATGTTATTTCAGTGCTAAAATATCAATTGTGTCCTAGGTTCTTCAGCCAATCATAGGCAGGGACAAAGTGGGGGTTGACAGGTACACTGGGGATAGTGCAGGTTATTTTGACCTTATTTTATTCTTAGCCAACTGCCTGGAGTGTTAATGTCTCCACATGATGCAGTATTGTCTGGTGGTGGTGGCAGCAGGATATTTTGCTTTAGGTGTTTGATGTTCAATATTGCAAACGTGAGTTATGGGGAAAGCAGTTTTCTGATTCCAACTCAGTCTCCCAGTGGATTGGAAGGTCAAGAGGAAGATTTTTATGTAGACATCAGGCTATGTGAGCAGACACAGAAATGCCAATGCCCACAGGAGAGCCTAGTGCTTACTAAAAGAAACAATAAAATTAGTGTCCTAACATGTCTGGCCTTATTTAGAGGTGCAAGAAAATAAAACTCATCATTCAAAAAGAGAATGAGAAGTATAAGAGGAATGAGTGAGGTCTAAAGAAGGAGCACTCTGCTTTTTGTCTCCCCATTTCTGAGAGAGGATCGATGAAGAGCCAGCAGCCATGCCATCTCAGTTCATCAAATACTAGATGATGAGTTATGGTAGTTCCAATAAATGCCTTCCCCATTGTCTTTCATTTGCAAATCCTAGTATGTAGAATTCATCAATAGCTCCGATTGCCAAGTATTTCCCTTGACTAATTGCCCATAGGAATGATCAGTGCCTTCCTGGTCACATAATAAGTGTCCAGCAAATGAATGAATCAATGAATGGTCTGTATCAGTGACTTCCATGCTTTAAAATTCAGCAGAAACTTTCCTTTCCACTGTGATTTTAATTCAAAACAATATACAGAATAGATCAAAGTAGTATATTCTCATCATATTAGGACCTCTCATTACCTCCTCTAGGGAAGTAGTGAAAACTTCTAAGATTCCTTCATCTAATGTTCATTAATATCTATGATTTTCCCAGTCCATAAGCATTCTAGCATAGTAACAGGGAAAAGACAGGGTTTTAGACAGACAACAAAACTAATACATGAAAGAAGCAGAGAACAATGAAGAGAAAAATATCACAATGAGCTGGGTTCCATAGACTTCAGATTTGACTAAGTCTTAAAAAAATGCAAGATTTAAACATACAGGAAGAGGGGAAGGTGTACTAGATTGCAGAAACAATGTAATCAAAGACATAAAAGTGGAAATGAACAAAGTGTTGGCAACAAGTTGGAGGAAGGTCAGTAAAGAAGGTGCAAATCTGACTGCAAGAAGGTGTGTGTGTGTGGTATGTTAGGAGGAGCTAGAATTATTGGTCTTAGATGATGGTGAACTTGAAAGTCTTCCAAGAGGATTTAGGCACTAATAAGTTATAGGGAGCTACTGGAGATTTTAATGAATGTGAATAGTCCAGTGAAACTTATTTCTGATAGTGACCTGATATGCATGGAAGTGGTGAAAGTATACAAATCCATGTAAGAAGTTAGTTAATTAAGCCAGGGGACAGCCCTCCCTCTCTATTTTCCTATTTAATGTAATGTGACTTAGTCCCTGTTGATTTAGGTTGAATCCAACTAATCCTGAAAATTACCGTTTGTGTTACAGTGCACATTGCATAGCTTATTCAACTAAAATCCATTTTAAAGAAACTAGCAGTACCACACAAGAAAATCAATCAGTGCGTTTCTGATAAAAGCAAATAGTACAGGAAATGTGCCTTCTAATGGCATGTGACTAAGTATTGGTGTGAATCAACATAAGTCTGCTTTAAAACATCAACTTAGTATGGTATCATGTTTGGTTGCACTCAAACTGAAGGAAGTATGAGGATTTGTTTTAAAGTATCTGAGGAAAATTGTACATCACAACTGGACTAAAATGATCATGGAAATGTTTATTAGAGTTGCAAGCTCTAGACCATAGATTTAAACAGCTTAGTCTTTATGCAAGCCATGAGATGTTTTCACCTCAAGGAATGTTATCCAAACTGGTTAGTGCATTTATTTCTATTTGTGACTTGAGTGATACATGCAGCCTTGCCAACTAATCTGGACATGTATACACACCCACACTTTCAGGTATTCTCTCTAGTTTGTGGTAGTAGAACAAGTGGTAGGTTAGTCATAAATAAAGATTTCATAAGGCTAGGGAAAGGAAGCTAAGAGAGAAGAACACATTAGGAGAGGCAAATGTAACCAGCTAAAGGCTTCCACTGGAATTTGGAAATGTGACAGCCAGCATTTATGAGTGACTATGACTCTATAAAAGAAACAAGGAAGAATAAAGAAAGAAGGAGTGGAAGGTTAAAGGTTAGAGTGGGTCCAAATATGATTGTGGAGCATCATAGAGATCTAGTTGGCTGCCTATGTCCATAGGTTCCCAATTTGCTGACTGAGTCTTTTTGTTTGTTTGTATATTTTTGCTTTCTTGAGACAGGACTTCAGTATGTAGGTCAGGCTGGCCTTGAACTCACAGCAGTCATCCTGCTTCAGTCTCTTGACTGCTAGGATTAAAGATATGCACCACCATGCCCAGCTGATTCACTGCTTATTCCATAAACAATACAGAAAAACAATTATTTGTAAAGCTTTACATTTTACTAAGCTTTATCTGTAAACCAGGCATAATATAAAGTATAGATTAAAATGTACACAATTTATATGCAAGTATGGTACCATTTTGTCAGGGAAATTGAGAATCTAATAGTGGATGTTTGTATGGGGAGCTAAAACTAATTTCTCACAGAAACTAAGAGACATGTTTAACATGTATTCCACTTAAGATCCTCCATCCTACATGTACAGTGAGTTGTTAATGGAGACTCTATTAAAGGCACTACAGAACAACAAGTAAATATGAATACCTGCTCTCATAGAATTTCGATTCTAGTGAGTAAGAGACAGTCAAGAAACAAGGGGACATTCTGTGAGTTTTCTCATTCACCTCTAGGGCGAGAATGAGAATGATTTTATTTACCATCTATATTCTGATTGCTAAATTTATGTCTCCATCTTTAATGTCTCCCCAGGATTCTAACTTCATTTATTGAGTTGCCCCTTAAGTCTCATTGATCTTTCAGTTTTAACATGACCAAGATAGCTCATGATATTGTTCTTCACCTTGCCTACTTTATCATGGTAAAAGACAGCACATCCCTTCACTTTCTCAGGCCAAAATCTAAGAATTATCCTTGATTCCCCCTCCCTACATTTCTGCCTTCACTAGATCTGGTCATTTCTCACTACCTGCAGGCCTACCACCCAAATTTAAGTTATTATCATTTTTCACTTTAAAACTGAAAAACACTCTCTGTTGATCTCCCAGCCTGCTTTCCTCTTCCTTCTAATTGATTTTCAATAAAACTGTGGGAATGATTTTACATATTCTGAATTAAATCATATCACTTCCTTATTTAAAAACTAGCAATGTCTATAATACCAATACTCTGGGAGGCTGAGGCAGAAACATCTCATATTTAAATCTAATCTCGGCAACTGAACAACTTAATTGACATTGTCTCAAAAATTTTAAAAGTATAAATAAAAAAGACAATCCTAAACACTGCTAGGAAAAACAAAACAAACACAAAAGCTAATGATATTCCATGGCTCACAATTAAATTGAAACAAGCTTTCCAGAGCAGATACAAAGTCAAGATCTGTCCTTAGTTTCTTTTTTCCCCTATACACTTCTCTTTATAGTCTCTCCATTTCTCTTTCTGTAGCAAAGAAGCAGAGCATAGCTGAAGCACATGATGAAACAATCCACCTCATGGCCAAGATGAAAATAGAGTGAGGAAGGACCTGGTGTCTAAATACCAGCTTTCAGGGCATACCAATTCCTTACACTATGTTTCATCTCTTAAAGGTTCTGCTACTTCATAATAGTGCCATGGGCTGCAGACTAACCCATTAACAAGTCCTTTGGCGAACACTTATCCAAACAATATTGGAACCAACTATATTTTCACTGACATGAAACTGTTATTTCCTTCATGATTTTTATGATAACTACAAATTATTTCACTCCCTCATTGTGTGTGCATATGTGTGTATGACTGTGTATGTTTCTGTTTCTTTGTTTAGACTGCAAGCTCCACAATGAAGGCATAATAACCATGTAATTTTCCAGTGTGTTTCTAGTTCCTAGTATATTCTTTTTACAAAAAAAAAGTTTTGAATGAATGAATGAGTAGGAAAAAAATTATGAAATAAGAATTGTTAAGGTTTTAAGAGACAAAAAATGAATTTTCTGGGCCACAAACCTACAAATCAAGGATTTCTGAGTTAAGCATCAAGTTTCAGGACAATATCAGGGCCAGTATGTCAATGATCATAGTGCTGAAGGAACATGGTGTGGAGGTCAGAGCATAATTGCATCTGTATTAGGTAAGTTTAAAGAGACTGAGGCTGGCCCTTATAACTAAGAAACCAGGTTTTTTTTTTTCTACCAGAGACAGAACACTACATAGATAGAGTAACTAAGTATTTTGGAATCAGAAAGTCCTAGGTTTGAATATTAGCTCAGTCACTGACAAGCTGGGTAACTTCTCAGCAATTTAATATATCTAAGCATAAGTTTTCTCTTCAGGAAAATATATAGACTGCTATCAAATGCATATGATTATTTTAACATGATTCAAGAATGTGAGTAACTTAAATTCATCCTATTACATAGGTACCAGCATTGAAGAGGAAGAAGAAAAAGGAAAAAGGAAAAAAAGAACAATAAATAGGCTCTCAAAAGTTTATATAGTCCTAGGGAGTTCTCTCTCTCTGTATCATTGTCTTGACCTGATTTACAAGGAAATAAACTCAGTTTTGGCTCTGCTTCAAACACTACAATAATCAACAAATATCACTTTTGTGACCTTAAAAATGTGGGGATAATCTCAATCAGCAAGTAAATTATTACTTCTACAGTGGGTACCAGTTAGATAACCTCTAATTCAAATCATGTCAACATTATTACTTGGAAATAACATAAAATCCCAGTTTGAGATCTCAGCACTTAATATTGTCTTCTACCCATATTTTAGATGTCTATTAAAAGCTCCAGGTTGTTTTACCTGAATAATTTGCTGTAAATCTGTGTTTCCACAACCCCTCTCTCCTTTCCACTGGGTTTAATTAGTTTGCTAAGATGGGATATAGGGCTTAGAGAAACATGACTCCTGCATTATTATAAAGGATTCTACACAGCATATAAATGAGATGCATAGAAAAGTATGGGGAAAGAGATGTGGATCTTGCATTCTCACTCCAAGTGCAATACCTTCCAGGAACCTCCACGTGTTCAGCTAAAAGTTCTCTAAATTTTGTCCTTTTATGTTGTTTTACTTTCTCATCTTTGAGACATACTACCAAAAACCCACAATTTAAACAAGGAAAGATTTCTTTTTGGCTCACAGTTTTTAGGTTTCAGTCCATAGTTGGTTGGTTTTAAAGCAAGGAAACATGAAAGAAGGGCATGGCAGAGGAGAAATAGGTATTTCATTGCAGTGGAAAGCAGAAAGAGAGATCAAGGAAGGAGTAGGAAACAGATATAACTAGGCCACAACCTCAAGCATATACCTCTTCCATCTTGGCTTCACTTCCTAACACCACATTTAGCTATAAATTTATCATTAGACTAATCCGTGTCCCCATATTCCAATCAACTCTCCAAAACCTCACCTTTGAGTGCATAAAGCCTTGAGGGGACATCTAGATATAAACCATAACATATGGAGTATTCATTTCAAAGACACATTAATTAAATATTTGTCACTTGTGATGAACTTAATGTAAAGCTTCTTTGTCCTCTCCAAAGATAGGGGGTTGGGCTGAAAGTCTCAATACACTAGTCATGCTTTTGTATTTTCAGTGACCAATTGGCATCATGAAGCTACCTGGGTGTAGACAATCTAAGACCAACTTGTTAGCATAGAAAAAATAGCCACATCTTTAGAGATTCCAAATATTTTAGAAGTTGTATGCCACAAAACAAGATAAGCATCAAATAATTTTTCACTATATTTTATCTGCCTTCTAAAGAATGTAACAGTGATGACCTGGACACAACAGCATGTGCTATATTATCAAAACTATGATCAGGTTTCCATAGCAACCAGTAAATTCATCAAGGAGAAAATACAATCATTCATACCAATTTACATGTGCAAGAGTTCAGACTATGTGCCTCATTACGATAGCAATTTCATGACATCTATATCCATAAGGTTCATTGTAATAAGAAATATGTTATTAGAATTTGAGATAGACATAGAATAGCCTGGAATCACAAGTGGCTCAGGAGCAAGGTAGGGTTTCAACATGGCTTCCTTCAAAGAATGCCAGAAAGGCATTACTATCAAAAGAAGTCACTTTTCTCCTAAGTACAGAACAACAAATTCTGAGAGGTAATCATATCAATATATTTCCTGATGCACAAACTAGAAGAAGCAGAAGATTATCAATCTAAAATTAAACAGAAATATTTCTATGAATATTTGTGCTTCATTATTGACTTTGAGATTCATTATATAAGTACTAAAATATGGGATTTTATGATTACCTTATATAATTATTCATACACAGAGAGAGCCAAACTCCCTTTAAATTTAGTGGGAGATATGCATGAAGAATGAGAGATAAAAAAGTCTCTATATTTTTCAACTTTGCTTGAGGTAGAATTAAATATTTCAAAATGACAAAAACAATTTCTTAAATGGATTATAAAGCACAATTAACAACCAGTTATGTACATACTTTCATTGTTCTGGTAGCTCAAAGAATTTTGCTGGTGTTCTCTTAGTTATTTTCATCATGGAATGAATAAATGGATTAAATACCTGTTTTTTTCCATGTGAGTCACAGAGTAGTCAAATCATTTAGTAATGATAGCACAATAGGTTGTTTGTACATTTGAATATTTAAAATAGTATTAGTAATAATATCTGCCTTATATCATAGTGTTAATATGAAGGTATATAAGGATATCTCTTATGACCTCAATTCATCTAGATTAGGTGTGTGATTCATGGCCCATGGGCAACATGCATCCCTAGAAAGATAGTAATGCAGTCCCATAGATCATAAACTTTGGATATTACTATGTGATTTTAGCAAGATTTTTCATGATCTGTGTGTGCAGTGCTTAATCATGGACTGTATAGGTGACAATGAAATGGGTAAGGGTACAGTGCAGTGCAGTGCTAACTCTGCTATCTGCAGCCACCAAACACAGTCAACCAAATCAAAACCCATAGGTATTAGATGTTACACACACTTCTGTGGCTTGGTGCCTAAAATATAGCAATTACCAACAATGGTATTTCAAACTATTTATGTGTGCCAGTGAAGATTCGTGATTATTGTTATTAAGAATTTTCTTATTTAATTGTTAAACTTTGGCTTGTGCTGTTCAATAAAACAATTACATATATTAGAATATAACAGAATAAAGGAAATTTGGTTACTTATATACATAAGCACACGATGAATTTTATATGCAACCCAAGACAATTTCTCTTCA
The DNA here is from genome assembly GCA_004027455.1 of Hydrochoerus hydrochaeris. Lineage (NCBI taxonomy): Eukaryota > Metazoa > Chordata > Mammalia > Rodentia > Hydrochaeridae > Hydrochoerus > Hydrochoerus hydrochaeris. The sequence continues at coordinate 17,788 of PVLA01011220.1, forward strand.
CTCAGTGTAGCCCAAGCAAGCCAAAAGTTTGGACACCCATGATCTAGACCTTACATCCTACTACAGCAAAAACTGCATTCTTTCCTTGCAGTGTCTCACCCACTTTGGTGTGTGCACTCTGACAATGCTTCACATTTATTATTTACTACTATTTCTTGCTACCTACATTGTGGTTTCAAAGACTCCTTAAAGATTGTGTGTTGTTGGGAACACCCTTGACAAATGGGATCCAGAGCTGATGGATAAATGCTTTTCACATTTTCCATGAAAGTGCCTCAGAATTTTCTGATAGAGCCTCAGAATTTCTCAATCATCCCCTGAGACAATTATCTCAAAATTACACTATATGTTTCAAGTCATTATGGAGATTCCTCAGAAAACTAAAAATAGAAATTATGTTTCATCCAGTTATTTCCTCTCTATGTATATTTCCAACATGATGAAGACATCATACCACAGTGATAGGTGCACACTTATAGCAGCACAATTTAAAATATCTAAATCTTGGGAAAAGTCTATATGGCCATCAGCAGATGAATGGATAAAGAAAATATGATATTTATGCACAGTGAAATACTGCTGTAATGATGAACTTAATCATTTGTAGAAAAGTTGATACATATTGAGACTATAATGTTAAGTGAATAAATCAGACACACAAGCTTAAAATATAACAAAGTTCTGTTTCATAAAATTTTTAAACAAAAAACATTTTTTGTACCAGGAATTGAACTCAGTGCCTTGTACTTTTCAGGCCGGCACTGTGCCACTGAGCTATATCCCTGACTTAAAAATTTAATATATAAATAAAATGCGAAATAAAAGACAGAAAATAGGAAAAAAAGAGAAAAACAATTATTTCATTCCAGTGTAGAAAATGTATCTAAATGTGTATCTTGACTTAGTATGATTTAAAAATTTATTTTATATGTTTTCTGACCTATTAGTCTATTTTAAATCTGTATATATGACAAATTTATAAGATCTTTCATGACAAATAAATGAATCTGATGCTGGCAAATTAAAAGGGAGGTGGAGGGAAGGGAATAAAAAATTTATTGGGGTGTATTATAAACATATGTATATCCCTGCAATGAGTGTAGTCATTATGTACTGCAATGATATGCTAATAAAAGTCAAAAGAAAAGAGGAGAAATTTTCATACTGAGTGTGGTGGTACATGCCTATAATTCCAGTACTTGGGAGGCTGAGGCAAGAGAATTTCAAAGAGGTCAAAGTCATCCTGACATACATGAAAACTTGTTTCAAAACAGAGAACAACATTTTACATTTCCATTTGTGCCCTTAACATGGTGTGAGGAGTTAGATAACTTTTGCAAAATCATAGCTTGTTCACTTTTAAATATTGAAATATTATCTAGACTCTTTATCCCTTCTTTCCTTTAATGGATAGGTCTGTTTGTATGGTGCTTGATATCTCTAAGGCAAAAGGACAATAAGAAAGCAAGTGATGGTGTGGGAGGAGCTAAAGATGGCCGATCAATGAGCAACAAAATACAAAGCTTCCCAGGAGAAACAACTCAAATACCAGAATAAAACATCCTGGAGAGGCCCAGACAGAGGGAGATGGATCCTCTTGACACAGGAATAAATTAAAACTTAAAAAAAGCTCATCAGACATGCAGTCTCAGGGCTGCAATTGGAATAGCTAAAATTACCAGACAAGGCATTTTCACCGCAACCTGCCAAGTTTGTGCCAGCCTGAATTTGCAAATTCACATTAGCCAGCAGAGCCGCCCAAACTCATTCTCACTGCCACTCACAGGAGCCACAGCACTGCTGAAGTAGGGGGTTGGTGAGCCCAACAGAGAGCAGAGATGATGAAGGGGATTCATTAATCCACAGTCAGGGCTGGGAATGGTAACCCCCCGTGGGAAGGGCGCTACCAAATGGGCAACATGTTGGAATCAGGTAGGAGGAGCCTGAACTGGGAGTGACAGTGACTTCAGTTGGTTGCTCTCTCCCCAGAGCAGATTCATGGGATTTGCTTGGACTGGATCACACCCCTGGCCAGGACCCCATGAACTGTCCCAAATCGATTCCCTGTGCCTAACACACACTGACCTGGTGAAGGCCCCTGAAATTTGGCTGGTCTGGTGGGGAGGGGCTGGCATTAGCAGGCCCTGCTTACACCTCAGTGGCAAGAGCAGGCAGGAGAAGGCAGATGTCCCTCACCAGCATGCTTCGGAGGAAACATGGCAGACAGGGAAGGGGGCTGGGACTTGCACTGTAACCGGTATGGAGGAGGCTGGGACCATGACAGGAGAGAGAGGCAAGAGGAGGCCCCCAGTCCAGAACCCTGAGAGCACTGATCCAGGAGAGGGAAAAACAAGGGAGACTGAGGGCAACAAACATGCAACATCAGACATGGCTTCAATACACATTAAGAAATAAATTTGGGACCTTGTAGATGAGTTCAAAACTGAAATATTAAATCAGGTAAAGCAAGATATGAGTAGAGTAATAAAAGAAATGCTAAGCATCTCTCAGGAAGACATAGATGGAAGAAGGGAGGAACACAAAAAAGGAGAGAAACATTCAGTAAAGAATATAAAGAAAATATAGACTATATGAATCAGATTCAAAGTGACTACGAGGAAATTAAAAACTCCATTGAATGCTGGCAAAACTCCTTAAAAGAAACTAAGGATAGACTATCAAAACTTGAAAACAAGTTTGCAATGTTTGATCATGAAAGGAACGTTCTCTTAAAAATAACAAGGAAACAGGCAGTAACAATACAAAGGCTAGAAGACAACAAGAGAATCTATAAATTAAGAATAAGAAATGTGAATGAAGAAGCAGGAAAACAAACAGGTGAATTACAAAGGCTATTCATAGAAATAATTAAGGAAAACTTCCCAAGCATGGGAAAAGAAAATGATATTCAGTTATGTGAGGCATACAGAACTCCAGCCACCTACAACCAAAACAGAGCTACACCCAGACATATAATAATCAAGATACCAGAAATTCAATATAAAAACAGAATATTAAATCTGTCAGAGAAAAGAAACAGATTACCTATAAAGGTAAGCCCATCAAGATCACAGCAGATTTCTTGACACAGACCATCAGATCAAGAAGAGCTTGGAGTAAAGTATTCTAAGCCCTGAAAGAAAATAACCTCCAGCCCAGATTGATGTACCCTGCAAAGCTGTCACTAAAAATGAATAGCGAAACAAGATGCTTCTATGACAAAGAGGAACTGGGGGAATTTGTGACCACCAATCCAACACTACAAAGAATACTGAAGGACATTCTAGAGAGAGAGAAAAAAATACCAGGATTTTAGGAACAGTGGCAGAAAGGCTGCAATGAGTGGGGCAGGAAGTAGAATGCAGGAGAAAACTAGACAAACAAAGGCAGAAAAATAGCATAGCAGAAATGAGGCAGAAAAGGATGGCTAGAATCTCTAACATAGATGGCCTTGATACACTATATTGTTATTAGTGTACCAGGATTTAAAACCCACATTAGTCACACCACTCGGTTTAGATGTATTATATTCTGTTCCAGTCATTCTACCTGTACTAGATTTGAGGCCACAGACAGTTATCCCCAAAATAACAGCAAATAGTATGGTAATCATCCTTAATTTCCTTTTAAGTCAATCTAAAGCTCTGTAGAACCTACACTGTTTTACCATGACTGATCAAAATCGAATCTGGTTTGTTAGATCACTGTTTTGTATTGATAGATTTTATTCAAAGCTGTTATGATTGACAGTATCAAGTCTGAGAGTATAGGCAACTGCAGTGAAGATGACTAGATTCACTAGAATATCCACTCTACTTTGATTATTACCTGCCTTTGAAGTTTTATACTGTCTACAATGTTCTATTTTTACTAATATTTTTATGTACTGCTATATTTATTTATATTGCTATATTCAATTATGCCTGATGATATAGACAATTCTTTTGAAGATAACAAGAAACAACACAGTAATCATTGTAGATCACCTTGTGCTGAGGTTTTATGTGACCTTTTGGTTTCATGTTTTTATCAGAATTTGTTTTGTTTTTTCTTGCTAGTTTTTGTTTTTTCCTCTAATATAGAAAGTATAGAAATACATGTAGAGACTCATGCATCCATAGCTGTTTACAGTCTCACTTTTGAATATCTACTTTGTATGCTTTAATTTTGTAACTTAAACAACTATTTCTAAGAGGACAATATGTAATTTATCAACTAGTGATTTCTTATTGTTTATATTTTTTTGAAATTCTGTATTATCTCTACCCTTTATATGCTTTTTTCTTCTTTAAATAAAAAAAGATAAAAAAAAAGAAAGCAAGTGATACAAAACAACAACAGTAACAATAACAAATTTCACCTGGGCTATAATTGGATACATAAACCACTATTATGAAACCGAATGTTTCCACTTTCAGTTGTGCTAGAATTACAATAAAAAAATGCTGCAACAACAAAAAATCCTACATAAATTTCTTTTCTTTCCATACCTGTTTTGCTTCTTTTTTATAGCCTGAAATCATCTCTGAAATATACTAAGTCTTTCCTTAGGCTTTCCTTTCAGAACAAATGAGACCAAGAGGGAGTCGCATGAAACAACATATCTAAGGGAATTTGAACACAAAAAAGCAACATGCAATACAAGTTATTGCTATAACCTATATAATATTAATAGTATTCATGGAAACTATTGAAGAATTAAACCAAATGTCAATAAATCTTTCTGAAAATCTGAAGCAACCTTAAATCAGCAGTATTCCTCTCCATGGTGGAGCATAAGATTTCCCAAGAGGAATTTTTTGGGGTGTGGGGAGGATACTGGGAATCAGTATTAGGCCGGGGAGGTGTTGCACTACTGATCTAAATCCACAGATCTCTCATGAGGAATTTAGACAGAGGCAGAAATTAAAATAATAAATTTCCAATACTGTCTCAATGTCCATATGAATAAATTCTTAGTATTTATCTACCCTAGAACATTCCTGTAGTCAGGGTGACCTACTAGGATTATTTTTTCTTTCTTCTTTCATAGCTTTCTTTCTCATGGCATATAAAAGAAAATCAGAACATTCATCCTGAATCAAATATAATAGTAGCATTCTTGAGAAATAAATTACGTGTGAGCAAGTCAAAGTAGTCACTGGTAAACTTCTGTGAACTTTTCATTTATTAAGGGCTCTATAGTTTTTCTATATGTGCTATTAATTTCCATACAGATAAAGAATGAATGCCTTGGTAGAAACAGAATATCTATTTACGTGCAAGTGAAGGACAAAATGTTCTCAAAATTCTGTCAAGAATGTGAAGCCCAGAACTTTAGAAAATTGGATTCATTTAATTTGGGAGGAAAAAAAAACTTCCTCCTCAACTAATATGCTGTTCTAATTACATCAAATGAATATCACTAGTCTTCAGTAATAAAACTGAATCACTAATTTATACATATATAATAATTGACACATGTCTATCCGTTTGTCCACCATGAATTTGAAAGACATTTATAGTATATTTAAATTACAAAAGTAAAATATGGCATGAAGTGTAAGGGTGTATGTATATGTCCTCTATGTTTACATATTTATAGTCCACAAGACCAATCTTAAAATATGTAAGTTCCCATTATTTGTTTTTATCCTATTACTTGTTGATTAACTTATCTTGAAATAATTTTAAGTTTTACCTTTGTAATTGATTTGTATTGTATTAGTCAGGGTTTTCCAGAGACAGCAAATAGTCTATAAAGAGTTATGTAGAAAGAGCGTGTTTACAAGGGATTGGATCATGTGATTACAGAGGTTGAAAAATCTGATGATGTTCTGTAAACTGCAGGTCTAGGAAAGCCTGTGTGTAGTTACAGTTCAAACCCGAAGGCATGAAAACAAAGGAGCAAATGAAATAAATTCAACATGAGTCTGATATCTAAAGAACCAGGAAATGTCATATCTGGGGGGCAAAATATTGTTGTCCCAGTTCAAGCAGAGAAAGCAGTTTCAGTCTTCTATTTTTTGTTCTATTCAGGTCTTCAAGTAATTTAGTAATGCTAATTTAATATTGGTGGTGATGGTGATCTTTTCTCTGTGTACCAATTCAAATGGCAATCTCTTCTGGAGCCTTGCTCATAGGCATACCCAGAAAAACATGTCTACCTGCTATCTGGACATCTTTTATGGCACATAACATTGGTCATCATACATATGTTAGAATAGCTAATTTACTTCTGTTCAAAAGTCCCATTACTCTAACATTCTTTAGTGTATCTTCTTTATGTAAATGGTTACTATGGTGTTCAAATGGCAGTGGTTTAATAGAGATTCTTTATTTTTCCTGACTGACTTAATGATCCCCATAACGTTCCCCACTCATCTGGATAATACAGAAAATGTATTTAGTAAAAAACAAACATTCACCTTAAGAATTTAGTGTACTGTTCTCTCCTGGTTTAATTTGCCTTTTTGAATGACTTGTTCTATTTCAGGTAAATGCTCCAATTTCATGTGCCCTTCTCCTCACCATGGTGCAAGGGTGCAGTCCACATGGCTTCATATTGGTAGACTAGAAGTGCAGATCATTCCCATGTCCTGAACATCATTGCCAGTGTATTTCTGAGTTATGGTCTATGCTGCCTCTTGACTGATGAATCACTGTGGAAGAATTATACACTTCTGACAACTGGACATTTAGTAACATCTATTCACTTTTATAGCTTTTCATGACCATGTACTTTAATTAGTGTTTACTAATTTTATAAAACATTGTGTTTCAATGTGGTATTTTCATATGGCTATATCTTCTGATCACATCCATCTTCCTATTACCCTCAATTATACCCCCATTAGCTGTCTGTTGTCTAACAAGTTTCTCCCTTCTACATATTAAGAAAAAGATGCAACATTTATCTTTCTAAGTCTGGCTTATTTTGCTTGATATTAATGGGCTCTACTCTCATACATTTTCCTGAAAATTAATTATTTTTTATTTTATAATGAAAAAAGAGTAAAAGCTAAGATACAGAATTTCAACACATAAAACTAGGAGTTTAGCAATAATTAATGTGTTGTGCATCATTGTTTTCAAAGTAGTTGTTTGGATTATCAAACACATGTATGAAAAAATGATCAAAAAATGAAAGCATAAACCATTATTTTTGTTGAGCTAATAAATATTAGTAGTATAAGTATCTGTCATATATATATACATATACATATATATATATGTATATGTATATATATATTCTTTTCCCTTCTTTCTTTTCTCCTTTACCCCATCTCAATTTCCCTTTTTAACCATTTCCTCCCTTTTCACTTTCACAATATCTTTTGTACATTTTGTATTCCATTAACTCTTAAGTTTTTTATATTAGGGAGACAACACAATGTTCACACTTGTGAGTATGAACCATTTCATGATCTCAAGTTGCATCCACTTACCTACAAGAAAGTTGAGATTATCCTGCACAATATTCTCTGTGTACTTGAAAGGGATGTGCCTTTTCGTGATGATATTGAGAAAGTTTTGTATATGCCTGTTAAGTCCATTTGATCACTAGCATTGCTCATGTTTGCTATTTTGTTATTAATTTTTGATCTAGATAATCTACTCATTATTGAAAGTAAAATGAAAAAATTTCCTACTATGATTATTCCTCCTTTTATAACTCAATGTTTTTATACTTGTTGGTTTGTTTTTGGGTGAACATATATTTCTAATTGCTATAGCTTCTTGTTGAATTGACACTTCTATTATTATGAAGTTAACTTCTTTGAACCTTTGTGATAGTTTTTTCACTTAAAGTATATTTTGTCTGATATAAGTATACCAACCTAGATGTCTCTTTCTTACCATTTTCATGGAATACCCTTTTCTATCCCTTTGTGTATAGCTTAATATATGCCTTTAATATTTTGGTGAATCTTTTGTAGATAGCATAGGACTTAGGATGCTTTCTCATTTATTTATTGTATGTCTTTTGATTAGGAATTTAAGTGTATTTGTATTTAACATAATCATTTTTAGGTAAAGGAAGAATATAATAATTTTATTTACCAATTCAGTATTTTCAATATGCCCCCAGAGATATCTATCTAGTTAAACTTATGATACAAGTTACTTGTTAGCGTGTGCCAGAAAGTACTTTTCCTTCAAAAGTATTTTAGGAGTTTCATGAACAATACTTAATATTGCTTCTACAAATGATTAGCAAAAGTTTGCAGTGCTTTAAAATTGGGCAATCCCTCCACAGAGCAGTCAGAATTACTAGCAACTTATAATCAGTCTGAGTTTATAGACATTGCTCTTGATTAGACCAGGCTGTAAAAAGTCCAAGAAGCCATTAGAGTTGGTTTGTGGTAGGTCATCTGGAGTGTGTGAGATTTAGCAAGGTTCTTATGAAACAGGATCATGACATACAATATAGGTAACGTTCCAGCTACAGCTCTTTTCCATGGTGTTATGGTTTGTGTCTTCATGTCCTTCAAAGCCTTATGTGGTCATGAGGGTGGGTGTTTTGGAGGTGACTGAATCTATTGTTTGTGATTGGTTCATTTTCTGGTGCTAGCATTGGTGGTGTTAGTACGCACCTGCCATCAAACAGGTAGCCTGCATACAATATAAGGGAGGGAAAGAGGCTTGCTTGCACTTTTGTTCTTGATGTTTTTGGTATCTTCCACCACCATGATAGGTTGCCCCTCAGCCATGTCTCCCTACCTTGGAGCCAGCTGAGTATGGACTGAAACTTTAGTAGAACATGCCCACCCTATTTAGTATACTTCAATTTGCTAGTTTCCTGGATAATAGTTTCATTTACAGTTCCTATTACTTTTGTTTCTTAGAAATGACTGGTCACTGTGATAAAAACCTGGTCACTATGATGCATATTTTAAGAACAAATCCACAACTGGCAAATCATTCTGCCTCTGCACTTCCTGCTTGCTTATTCCTTATAAGCCCTAGACCACCAGAGATCAGGTCCTGAGATTTTGGGAATGATCATAATTAGTGCCCCTCAGGGTAAATAAAACTGCTTCTAAATTCTGGGTGTGGTTTCAGTGTTTCTGCATGCCATTGAAAAACCTTCCAAAACTGTGAGCTAAATAAACCATTTCTTCCTTAATTTAGGTCATCAGGTGCTTTGTATTGGCAGTGAGAAAAAAGTAACTAAGACACCTGAGTTTTTTTCCATTTCCATCTTGTCTAAAATCTATCCATAATCTGATCCTGGAAAAACAGATACTTTCTTCTCTCCAGTACAGAAAATCCTGGTCAGTTAAGTGATAGTGAATGAGCTTTTTCAAGGAGCATAGTAGCAATAGTTGACTTCATAGACTCCAAGCCATTACTGTTTCTATAACTCTATTGATAAGTCTGATATGTTGGGGTAGGGGTTTATTAGGCTTAGCTTATTTTTTCAGACTTCCTCATCTTTTGCAGTTAGTCTCTCTGCTCTACTAATATTCAAGAATACAATGGTCATTGTTGCCCACTTTGTCAAGTTTTCAGCAAGATGATTTCCAGAAATATATAAGACTTTAGCAAAGTAAGCATGTGTGTCACATGAGAGATGGCTCTCCTTTAAAAAGTGTGAAAAGCCACCATATACATTAATTTATCTCACAAATATATCTTGGGGGAAAATAGCCCAAGATTCCTACCTACTAGAAGCTTAATCATAGTTATCAAGTGCATTTAATTCATAATGTGAAATATTTTGACTTTCATAGTGTAGGTTTAACTAAGACCAACATTTAGAAATTAGTGAGCTTCTCATAAAAAATCATTCTATGTGTAATTAGCTGGAACTAAGTAGCAGCCAGTTCTGTAGTTTTCTCCACATGCTTTTGTTCTATGTCACAGAAGCTTGGTTTTAGATTTTATGATTCCAGATCCACATTACTCACTTATGTAACAATCATTTTGTTCCTATAAGTGAGTGAGTTTATGGCCCGAAACTTTTCATCCATGTACTAATCATTTATATAAATAGACAGGAGACAAAGGGAAGGATGGAGAGGGAGAGAGAGATTTCTTTATCAGCTCCTTAGTATCCTGAAATTAGATGTTATATACAATTATAAATGGAACCAAGTATACAGAACTAGCTTTAGAATAGTTAGCAACCTGAAGGAGGTCAAATTTCAATTTGAAGACAATAGTGCATTGTGAGCTTTTCTCATGGAAAATCTTCTTAAACATAGGGTAATTGTGGGTGCTTTTGGAAGGCAAGGCTAAGTGCAGTGTTTTTAATTAAGGCATTATTTTGACAAAGATTATACTCTTGAAAATTTCAAAGAATTTCATTATTTTCTTTTTTAATTAACTTTATTTGTTCACTTTTGATACACATAATGATTACATTAATTATAGGGTACTTGTATCTGTACATGATATATCTTGACTATTTCTCTCCTCATTTCCCTCCTATCCCTTCAATCTTTTTTTCTCTCCTTATTTACAGGAGCTTTGTTTTCATTTTTTCCTTTTATCCTCTTTTTTCTTTATCCTTCTTTTCCTTCCCCATTTCTCCTTCCTTGTTCTCTTTCCCTTTTGAACATTTTCATGCTACTTATCAATATTTATTCTCCATTTTTCCATATTTATACTTCTATTTTCTCACAGGAGATAAAATGTGGTTATAAGTGAATTATTTCACTTAAAAATATGGTCTCAGGGTACATCCATTAACCAAAATAGCTCAAATTTATCCTTCTTTATGGTAGTATAGTACTCCATTGTGTATAAAATCCAGATCTTCTTCATCTATCCATCTGTTGATGGGCATCTAAGTTGTTTTTCAGATTAAGTTATTACAAATGATGCTTCTGTAAACATGGATGTGTGAATATATTGCCATGAAATGATGATTTTAACTCATTTGGGAGATAGCAAGAAGGGGCATATCTGTGTCAAATGGTACCTCTAGTTTTAGTTTTATGAGGAATCTCCATAGTTATTTCCACATTGGTTGTACCAATTTACATTCCCATCAACAGTGGAAAAGGGCTCCTTCTTTCCCACAGCCTCAGCAGCATTTATTATAGGTTAATTTCTTGATGATAGTCATTCTTTATGGAGAAAGATGGAATTTCAGGATTGTTTTTATTTATATTTCTTGAATGAACAGTGATATTGAACATTTTTGCATATATTTGTTTATTATTTTTATTTCTTTACCTTGCACAATGGTCTGATAATATGTATGGGGTAATTTTCATTCCTTCACATTTAATTAGGCATGTTCTATGAGCTAGTATGTGCTCTACTTTGGCAAAAGTCCCTTGTACTGCAGAGAAGAATGTGTGTTGTGATGAGATAGAGTTAAACACTCTGTAGACATCTACTATATCCAGCTGTTCAAGGACTTAGTGAATTCCTGATACTTTTGTTAATTTTTGTCTAATTGATCTATTTGTTTTTATTTAAAGAGAAAAAAACAGCAAAAAGGTAGAAATATTACAGAGTTTCAAGAAAAGAAGATAAACAGTAAGAAATCACTAGTTGATAAATTACATATTGTTCTTTTAGAAATAGTTATTCAAGTTACAGAATTAAAGCACACAAAGTGGACACTCAAGCAGTGAGAGTGCAAACAATCCAACAAGAACCTAGAAATATGGTCATCAATCCTACACACCCAAATATAATTGCAGCTATATCTTTTATAGAGCTTCCTACTTCCTCTTTTTTTACAATAGCAATTATACATTTTTAAAATTTTATTTAAAGAGAAGAAAAAAAAGCAAAACAGAAAAAAGGGTAGCAACAATACAGAATTTTAAAAGAAAGAAAGAAAAAGGAGAATGAGAAAAAGCCCCATTAAGAAATCAATAATTTATAAATTACTTACTGTCATCCTGGGTGTAGTTGTTCAAGTTACAAAGTTAAAGGGTAAATAGTAAATATTCAAACATTCAGACTACAAACAGTTCTGCTCAAAGATCCAACAAATATTCAGCAGTATGGTCATCTATTTTACACACTCAAACATACATGCAGTTATATCCCTTAGAGCACTTTCTGATCTGTCTATTTTTGGGGTGTGGAGTATTGTGATTCTCCATTATAATTGTATTAGTACTTACTTTATTTTTTATGGATGTTTATATTTCTTTTATATAGTTGCATATATTGTATTTCATGGACATATGTTTATGATTGCTATTACTTCTTCTTGGATTGTTCTGTTAACAAGTATGTAATGAACTTTTGTGTCTTTTTTGATCAGTCTTGACTTGAAATCTAATTTGTCTGAAAATAGCATAGCTACCCTTGTTTTTGTCCCATGAAATGTTGTTTTCCATCCTTTCACTTTATGGCTATGAATTTAATTTTGAGTTAAAGATGTATCATTTATGTGTCAATTGTTGGATCTTGTTTCTTGATGAATTCTGCCAATCTGTTCCACTTGATTGGTAAATTGAGACCATTTGTGTTGATGGTTATACCCAATTTGTATTGACTTATCCTTGTCATTTTATTTTCCTGCTGTTGAGTCCCTTTCTTTCCCTCTGTTTAAATGGTTGCCTTGTTTGTAGAATCATTCTACTGGGATTCTTTACATTTTGACTTTTTTAGACTATCCTTCTAAATTTTTTAGAAGGATAAAGTGTTGCTTTGTTAGAAGGATAAAGTGTTGTTTTGTTAGTTATGAATTTCTTCAGGTGTTCCTTATTGTGGAAATATGTTATTTATTTCCTCATCAATTTTGAATGATAATTTTGTAGGGTCCATCACTTGGGGTTGGAAATTGTTTTGCTTAAGGCTTAAATTACTTCACTCCAGTCTATTCTTGACTGTAGAGTTTGTGTTCAGAAGTGTGCTGTGATTCTGATGGACTTTCCTTTGGAGGGGCTTTGTTTCCTTTCTCTAATACTTTCTAATTCTTTTTTGAATTTCTGAAATCATGACTATTATATTTCTTAATGTATTTTTTATGATTATGGTTAATTAGATTTTATATGCCTCACTTATCTTATGTCATATTCTTTTTCCATGCTTGGGAAGTTTTCTGCCATTATTTCTGTGACCAGGCTCTTTTTTTATGTTCTTTGTATTATCTTTCAGTTTTTCATTGATTCTGATCCATCTTTGTTGTTATACTTTGCATCAGTTAGCAATGATTTGATTGATTTTTGTGATCCCTTAGTATTTCTGAGAATCTTTTATTTGATGATTGCTCACATAAAAACTTTTCTTTGTCTGATATTTTGTCCTCACATTGATTTATTCTACTGAGTACACTTACAATAAATTTTTCATCTCCCCATTATCTTGTTTGAAAATTTTTCCTTGAATCAGTTCTTTCCTATGTTGGACAGTAATGATTTCCATCACTTTCATAAGCTCCTCTATTTTTGTTTCTATCTACTCTATATTCACTAAACATGTCTTTTGTTATGTTCATCGTATCTTTAGTTATCTATCAAGGTGTTTCTGATATTTTTTCTAACAAAATTCATCTGAATGATTGCTTCTACTGCTGCCATTTGAGAATGTTCAATTTGGTGGCTTTTGATTTCTTCTACCTCAATTCCCCCTGGGTTTGACTTAGGCATGCTGGAAGTTTGGGGTTGAATTTCATTTCTGTGTCTTCTAATTTCATATTTTTCAAATGTTTTTTCTATGTAATACTTGTAAATTGCTTGTGGTAGTTAGCTTTATTGTCATTATTGATACCTCTTTAGAAAATTACTACTTTTCAGAGATAACTTCTAGGTGTAATTGGCTTTTGAATATTGAGTATGTCCTAAAATTTTCCCTTCTCAATTTATTAAGGATGAGAAATTTCTAAAAATTTCCCCAGAATTCTGTTCTTTATTATTGGAGTATGATATTGTTTATGGCACCCAGACAATCTCAGTATTTATATACAGGGAAAAACAACTGATCACTACACTTCTATCACATTTATTAAAGTAGTACAATTAGTAATAATAATGGCATGTAATACTTTCTAGAAAATTGTGGTAACTGTCAATTTGTTGCTTAATAAAATTTATAGCTGCATAACAAAATCTAAAATTATATACAGTAAATATCCTCAGTAGAACTATTTTGCCCTTCCAAGAGAAAATTTCAAGGGATAAGAAGAAAAAAAATACAGAAATTAAACAAGAGAAAGTAATTAGTAACAAGGCTGAAGAACAAAGAAAAATTATCCATGCTTTAGAAAACTTATGAGCAAGGCAGGAGGGAAAATTTCAAGGAAAACTAAAATTAAAAATAATTCTTAAACTCAGGAAAAGACAAAAAAATGGTTGCTCTGGCTGCTCTGACTCCCCCATTCAGTTGGGCCTTCCCTAAAATGGCATCTTCCCAAGCACTTTCTCCAGGGGACACTTAGGCTGGAGTCACTCACCAGCTTTTGTACTTTACAGTACCCACTGCTACATTCCACTAGTGTGTTTCTCTGTGCATGTCTCTGGAGTCACACACATTCACTGTGTCTTTGTAGATTCAAACTTCTCTTACACCATAAACCAAGAGTCAGGTAGAAAGCAATTTGTTCCCTCTTTTTATACATAGATGCCTGTCTCTTCACTTTCACTGTGGGCTCCAATTCTCCTTTCTGATGCTTTTTGGATCCTGGGGGATCCACCTCCCTCCTCTTTTTCTACCCCAATTTACTATATTCCAATATCTGGACTTTGAATATCACAGAGGCTGATTTGCTGCCATTTACTGTTCCACCATCTTCCAAGAAATTAGGGTTTTTAGGAAAACAAAATTTAAGCAAATAAATAATGGGGAAGAATTACTTTAGGTAAAATATTTAAGGCAGACATTCATGAGCTGATATAGTAAAAAGGCCCCAATTAGGGAAACATTGTGTATGAAAACATTCCAGATGATAAAAAGAGATAAAATGCAAAAGAACTAAGGAAAGAACAGGTTCAGTGTGTTCAATGAATAGAAAAAGGGTGAGAGTGCCTGATGTGAAAAGTCTTGTCCAAACCAAAACTGAAGAGGCAGGTTAGAAAATATAAAATTTCAACAATGATAAAATATCACTTGTCTACAAATTCTTGAGAGCAACATGGCAACTTGTTTTTCCCTGTGACTCATAGAACCAATTTTTGAGTGTGTTTATGTATATGATTTGAAATAGGACTATGTGTTTCTTATTTTAACATTCTTAATAAAACATTTGGGTGACTCATTTTGGCTATTGTCTGGAGTGAAACTATTTTCCAGTTTACTTTCTGATCACAGTATGCATTTTCTTGAGTCTTTCAAAGATATTCCGCCCAGGAAATTGTCTTTTCCCTTCTCTGTCTGTTTCTGTATCTCTTTCTGTCTCTGTCTCTGTCTCTGTCTCTCTTTCTCTCTCTCTCTCTCTCTCTCTCACTCTCTCTCTCTCTCCCTCTCTCTCTCTTTCTCTCTCTCTCCCACAAGCACACACACTCCATGGAGATGTAACCTAGGACCTCATGCACAAAAGGAGGCACACTACCACTGAGCAACACCCCTGCCCCATCTTCAGACTGAATGTTGTTCTTATGCTGAGATTAAGATAGTTAAAAAGAAAAGTCTTTGATAACAACAAGATACCACTGTTCTTTCAATGTCAAGAGGTGAACTTTGATCGACTATCTCAGAAAAGAATATAGCAGTTTTTAAAACATTAAATAAAACACTTAAAACATAGCATAAAACTAGTGAGTAGAGATGAATGGTTTTGGGAAAAGAGATCTGACCAGTTTTTCACTAGCTTGAGTACCTTGCTGGCACAGACTATTACTGGTCAGTCCCTACCAAAGTCACTAAGTTTGGTGAGACTTCAAGAAAATCATTCAGGAATGGAAAAATTGCCTACTACAGAGGAAATTTCAGCTCCAGTTGTGATATATGCAAACAAGCAGGACTGCTAGTGCTTATATAGAATTGGGAAATTGAATTTCATATTTTCTCAGTCATAGCCTAACCTATGTTATCTTCCATATATTTACACAATTAACTCTCTTTTGCATCTCAATCCTAGACTATTTTTAAAAGCATCTTTGGGGGAAAACATCAGATTTTTTCCTTGACCAGGAAATTAGATGCTGAGATATTTTTCCATGTTGTCATTTACACATAGGTAGTTCTCAAAAGAAGCTCCTATTCTAAATTCAGGAGTCCTTGCAACTTACAAAAGCCTTCACTTGCATTGCAATCTGTTAGTGGTGATTCCAAAATGGAAATTAAAAATGTGTTAGCTTGCAGAGTTAGGGATATGAGAGTAAGGGAAAATGAAAGCAGGTAAAAGGGAAATTGTGGAAAAAAAGGCTCTATTTTAGTCACTCTATTATCTAGTGCTCCTGAAAAGAATGTAAATTGACAGTGGAGGAGTCTTCTGAATATTCTTTCCATTGATAATGCATTCATTGAATGTCTTCTTTGGAATCTTTGTCTTGAAAGACAGAAAGTAATTTTAATATCAGAGCAAAAATTTTTCCTATTCATGGAGAAACACAGTGATGACAACTGGTTGATGTAGCTAAAAAAAAGGTGACACCTAGTTTCTTTCTGTTTGTAAGGGTTCTGTTTTTGATATATGACTTAAAAAGATGAACAGATCAGTCTGGAGCTACTGTTTGCCATATCCTACTTACCATGCATTTAGACAGATAAATATAGGAAATGTTTTGTAATATTCTGAAGGACTGCATCACATATAGACTTCTATAATAACACCAACTGCAAGAGATGCAATCAGCTAATACCAGGTGAATAAGAAGCTATGCATATCTCTAGAAATGGAGCTGTACCAAATTTTAGCATTTATGTAGAAGTGAAAATTGTTACTGACAGTGAATGACCATGGTCCCACTCAGCCACAGGAGGACAGCAGTTGAGCTACATACCTCATTTTTCATTTAATATCCACTAAGCTTCTATTATATGAGTAGACTGGGATACACTCTAGAAGTACAAATAGGGCAAGTTATTGATCCTTACTCTTGTGGAACTTGAACATGCATTTGGAGGCAACAGTCATCCCAGCACATTATTGCAATACAAGTTGTTAAAAATCCAAAGTCCAGTGACAACAGGTTTGGGAAAAATGCACAAAGACAAAGACAGAAAAAAATTACCCAGCCAACTAAGTTAGTGATTTAACTCTGTGAAGAAAGAAACTAATCTAGTTATGTTTTATTTACCATTGCACCTTAATCATCATGGAAGAATGAATTTGGACACAGCATTCCTTCTCTGCTCTTTTACCTATAATGCATTCGTTTATTCAGTTGGCTAGTTCTGTATCAAACACTATGTAAAATACTAGTAGTATAAAATTAAGTAAACTATTGCCTCTGTCCTTGAGAAACTCATGTATAATGACAGAAAAATAAAGGAAAACCAAGAAACATTTAGCAGGGTCATTGACGCAGAATTGTGGATAATAAACTCTGGTGATGATTATAACATATGAAAGATCTAAAGACCTAAACTCAGGCAGTACTGCAAAGAATGAGTATAAGATACATAGAAATAAGCCAATATCTAGCAAATAATGGAAGTGGTGATAGAGAATGGTAAGAAGAAAAAATAAAAGTTTAAATTGAATGAATCCTAGGCTTCTGGCATCAGTGACTGGATGCTGTCATTAATATCGAGAGAAGTCTTTCAAAAGGCAAAACAGATTCAAGACAAGGGTTAAAAAAGAATATTGATGGTTCAATGTAAAATTACTGAATTTGATATTTTTGTTGATATCTAGGCACAGTTGACCAGCAAAATTTAAGACATTTGTGTTCCTGATGTTCACATAAATCAACTAAGTGAAGCGTGAAACTCAGTAATATTAAGCTCATTTGAAATAGTTAAAGCCATGCCAGTGAGTAGCCTAATCTGAGGAGATATAGTATAAGTAGACAACCAAAGAGAACAATATGAAGCAGTGGAGTATTCCAAGCTATCTGTGTTCAGTTCTTTACAAAATATTCTTTTGATGTGGAAGAAGAGGGGAGACTAGATAACAGAAACCAGTGACTTCCAAGATTCAGCTTGCTGTCTGTGTGTGGTACATGGCTTCAACTACACCCTAATCCTCCATTCTTTATTTTATTTTAAGGTTTTAGTTTACTAATACATATATGAAGTGCAAAATGGATGATCCTTCATTCTTATTTCAGAGATCTGCCATCTTTGATGCTGATTTCTAGTATGAATATTGTGTGGAGACTGGTTGAACCCAGGAATCAATTGTGACCAGTTTTCTGGAAAGTTTCTGAAGTTTTTATTTGTTAACACTAAAGTTAGTTTATTTTGAAGAGCGAAAATCTCAAAGTGAGATGATGATAAGGAAACTATGATTGTGATGATTGTGATGAAAGAAGGATGGGGTGAGTGGGAAGAGTAAGAACAGATGATTTAGCATACAGGTCAAACATCTTTTAATTAGAACAAATTACATGACTTTCTTCTTACATGAGTTAGGATATAAGCTGTGTGTGTGTGTGTGTGTGTGAGAGAGATTGGGGCACATATACAAAGATTATTTATCTCCTCAATATCAGTTAAGAGTTGTGTCCATTTTTAAGCACAGATTTGCAGCCCAGAAATCATCTGGGTTTCAGGAAAAAACATCTAAAGTCATCCAAAAGCCAGATTTCACAGGCATTAGTTGCAAAATTTCTAGTTAACACATAAACATTCAGATATGATTGAATCACTTCCCACACTACCATCATTATTCTGAATGATTGCTGTCTGTTTAGCAAACTTGGACATTACCTAAGTCAGTCTTTTCCTTTGGAATTTCAGGATAACATCGTTATGCTCACATTTGATTCTTTACCAGAAACTGCTATTGGTTAAGATAAATTGAGTGCAGTTTTAAAAAACACATTTAATTTTAACTTACACCGAATAAAATTCAAAACTTAAATTCCTATGTTGTTTTTCAATTTCTAATTTTTGTTAGTACATGTTTACAGTACGTAATAATTAAATTCCTCGTGGGGCATTGGTTCCTGTACATAACACATCTTAGTCCTTCTCTTTAATTCCCATTCCCTCTGCTTTTCTCCACCTTACATTTCTTGGTTCTCTTACCTTTTGGAAAAGACCTATCTCCTTGTTTTCTACTATCTGACTTTTATTTTGTTCTTCATTTATAATTTGGGTTTCTCATATAGAGTAACCATGTGATATTTAAGCTTGTATGTCTTATTTATTTTGCAACATTATGGCTTCAAGATGAATCCATTTTCCTACAAATAAATCAAGTCTATCATTTTTTCTTCAAGTTATATTACAAAGATGTAGTGATAAAAGTAGCAAGTACTGGCAAGGAAAAAAAAACAGATATGTGCGTCAGTGGAATACAACAGAAGATACAGAAATAATCCAAGGTACATTCAGCTACCTGAACATTGAGAAAGGAGTCAAAAACATACTGGAGGAAAGATACCAAATGGTGAGAAGAAAATTGAGTATTCACATAAAAAAGACTGAATCTAGACTCATACATCCCACCATTTACTAAACTAAAATATAAATGATCTAAATGTTAAAGTAGAAGCAGACTGCTGGGAATTTGTGCCTGAACATGATACATCTTTATTCTTCTTTTTTCCCCCAATTTCTATCCCTTCCTTTTTAACAATCTTCCCTTCCCATTCACAATGCTCAGTTTTTATTTTATCCTTATTTTTTCATTTTTACTTTCCATTCCTTTCTTTCCCACTCACCATTCCTGGGTTCCCTTTTCCTTTGTATTTTATTTTATGTGAAAAATGTAAAACCAAGGAAAATAAAACAGAAGAGAAACAAAAAAATAAACCACTATAAGTAATACAGGACTTCAAAATCTTACAAAACCAACAATAGTTACCATAATGTCTTTTGTTGTCTTCAAAATAGCTGCAAATACTTTCAGACATAGTGAAAATCAAACCAAACAGAATAGAAGTAATAAAGCCAAAACAGTGAATGCAATAAAAGACTTCAAAACAGGCCACTACTAAATAAAAAATGGCTGCCATAATATGTCTTGTTATCTTTCAAATAGCTGTTCATGGCATCAGATTTAACATAACCAAACCAAACAAAAGAGAATAAAACCTGGCCCAATAAAACATTGACGATGATATGGTTTCCCTGCCAGGATCACTTCCTGGTGAAGCCTGGATCTCTCCTGCCTCACAGTCAGGAATAGGGCAGACTCTCAGAGCTTTGGGTGTGGCAGTCCCCACTCTGGCAGCAGCCTGCACACGGCACCTTTTCCAGGTGTGGGATCACCTCCTGATGAGGTCCCTGGTTCTCTCCCTCTACCCCTGCAGTCCACCCATGGGGCAGACTCACAGAGTGAGGCTTGGATGTGGCTGTCCCCACATTGGCAGCAGCTACATGGGGCAGACTCACAGAGCGAGGCTTGGATGTGGCTGTCCCCACATTGGCAGCAGCTACATGGGGCAGACTCACAGAGCGAGGCTTAGATGTGGCTGTCCCCACATTGGCAGGAGCAAGCCCTGTTTCCTTTGGAATACTTTCTTCCTACTTCACAATATTTATTGTATATTTCTGTTCTTATTTGCATTTTCAGTTTCTCACACCAAACAGATAATGTAATATTTATACACATGTGTCCCATTTATTTAACATCATTATGGTCTCAAGGACCATTCATTTAGCTATAAATGTCTCAATTTTATCATTCTTTATGGCTAAGTAGTACTCTGTTATATAAGAAAACCACATATTTTTTCCATTTCTTAGTTGGGTATTTTGGTTGCTTCCAAGATTCAACTACTGCAAACAATGTCACTGTAAATAAGGGTGTGCATAGGGCACTGTGGTATATTAACTCTTTTATCTTTTTTTAAAAGAGAAACAAAAGCATGTAAAGGGTAGAGATAATAGAGTTTCAAAGAAAGATAAACAATAAGAAATCACTGGTTAATAAACTACATATTGTCCTTTTAGAAATAATTTTTCAAGTTACAAAACTAAAGCATACAAAGTAGATATTCAAACAGTAAGAGTGTAAACAGCTACACATGCATGAATCTCTACATGTATTTCTATACTTTCTGTATTAGAGGGAAAAACAAAACTTAGCAAGACAAAACAAAACAAATTCCTATAAAAACATGAAACCAAAAAGTCGTATAAAACCACAGTACAAGGTGATCTACAATGATTACTGTGTTGTTTCATATTATCTTCAATACAATGTCTAAATCATCAGGCATAATTGAATATAGCAATATAATTGAGTATAGCAGTAAATAACAATATTAGTAAAAATAAAACATTGTAGACAGTATAAAACTTCAAAGGCAGGTAATAATCAAACCATAGTGGATATTCTAGTGGATCTTGTCATCTTAAGTGCAGTTGCCTATACTCTCAGACTTGATACTATAAATCATAACAGCTTTGAATAAAATCTATCAGTACAAAACAGCAATCTAACAAACCAGATTTGATTATGATCAGTCATGGTAAAACAGTGTAGGTTCTACACGGCATTAGATTAAGTTAATAGGAAATTAAGAATGATTACCATACTATACCCTGTAATTTTTGGGATTACTGTCTGTG
Source organism: Hydrochoerus hydrochaeris (assembly GCA_004027455.1). Taxonomy (NCBI): domain Eukaryota; kingdom Metazoa; phylum Chordata; class Mammalia; order Rodentia; family Hydrochaeridae; genus Hydrochoerus; species Hydrochoerus hydrochaeris. The sequence continues at coordinate 39,313 of PVLA01011220.1, forward strand.
CCCTCAGATCTAGTACAGATAGAGTGACTGGAACAGAATGTAATACATGTAAACAGAGTAGTGTGAGTAATGTGGGTTTTAAATCCTGGTACACTAATAATAATGTAGTGTATCAAGGCCATCTATGTTAGAGATTCTAGTTATCCTTCTCTGCCTCATTTCTGCTATGCTATTTTTATGCCTTCGTTTGTCTAGTTTTCTCCTTCATTCCAATGCCTGCCCCACTCATTGAGGCCTTTCTTCCACTGTTCCTAAAATCTTGGTATTTTTTGTCCTTCAGTATTCTCTGTAGGGTTGGATTGGTGGTCACAAACTCCCCCAGTTCTTCTTTGTCATGGAAGCATCTTATTTCTCCATTAATTTCTAGTGACAGTTTTTCAGGATACATCAGTCTGGGCTGGAGTTTATTTTCTTTCAAGGTTTGGAATACTTTGTTCCAAGCTCTTCTTGATCTGATGGTCTGTTTTGAGAAGTCAGCCATGATTCTGATGGGCTTACCTTTATAGGTAATCTGTTTCTTTTCTCTGAGAGCTTTTAATATTCTGTTTTTATATTGAATTTCTGGTATCTTGATTATTATATGTCTGGGTGTAGATCTATTTTGGTTGTAGGTGGCTGGAGTTCTGTATGCCTCACACAACTGAATGTCATTTTCTTTTCCCATGCTTGGGAAGTTTTCCTTAATTATTTACATGAATAGCCTTTGTAATTTGCCTGTATGTAATCCTGTTTCTTTGTTCACATTTCTTATTCTTAAATTGTAGATTCTCTTGTCATCTTCTAGCCTTTGTATTGCTACTGCTTGTTTACTTGTTATTTTTAAGAGCTCTTTCCTTTCATGATCACACACTGCAAACTTGTCTTCAAGTTTTGATAGTCTGTCCTTAGTTTCTTTTAAGGAGTTTTGCCAGCTTTCAATGGAGTTTTTAATTTCCTGGTAGTCTCTTTGAATCTGCTTCATGTATTCTATATTTTCTTTATATTCTTTATTGAATGTTTCTCTCCTTTTTTGTTGTTCCTCCCTTCTTCCATCTGTATCATCCAGAGAGATGCTTCCTGAGAGCATTTCTTGTATTATTCTACTCATATCTTTCTTTATCTGATTTAATATTTCAGTTTTGAGCTCGTCTTCCAGGTCCCAAAGGTATCTCTTAATGTCCATTGAAGCCATGTCTGATGTTGTGTGTTTACTGCCCTCAGTCTCCCTTGATTTTCCGTCTCCTGGATCAGTGTGCTCAGGGTTCTGGGCTGGGGGCCTCCTCCTGCCTCTCTCTCTTGTCATGACCCTGGCTTCCTCCACACAGGTTACAGTGCAGGTCCCAGCCCCCTTCCCTGTTGGCCACATTTCCTCCAAGCACACTGGCAAGGGACCTCCACCCTGTCCTGACTGCTCTTGTCACTGAGGTGTAAGCAGCAGCCACATATGCCTGCCCCTCCTTAATGGGCCAGCCAAACTTCAGGGTCCTTCACCTGGTTAGTGCATGCTAGGCACAGGGAATCAATTTGCTATGGCTGATTGGGTCCTGGCCCGGGGCGTAGCCCCATCCAAGCAAATCCCATGAATATGCTCTGGGGAGTGAGCAACCAACTGAAGTCATTGTCCCTCCCAGTTCAGGATCCTCCTGCCCTATCCCAACATGTCACCCATTTTGTCACACCCTTCCTGTGGGGAGTGGGTCTGATTCCCAACACTGACATTGGATTAATGAAGGTCCCATCACAGGCTCTGCTCTCCTTTGGGCTCACCAACCCCCAATTTTAGCATGGCTGTGGTTCCTGCGAGTGGCAGCGGGAACGAGTTTGGGTGGCTCTGCCTGGTGGCATGGATTCAAGCTGATGCAAACTTGACAGGTCACCATGAAAATGCTGTGTCCCATAATTTTTAGCTGTTTCAGTTGTAGTCCCGAAGTATTTGATGAGCTTTTTTACATTTTAGTTTCTTCCTGTGTCAAGAGGATCCATCTCCCTCTGTCTGGATCTCTCCAGGGTGTTTTATTCTGGTAAATGAGTTGTTTCTCCCTGGAGGCTTTGTATTTTGTTGCTCACTGATCGGCCATCTTGACTTCTCTATCTATTAATGCTTTTAGAAAGATACTCAGAAGCAGAATTGATGGATCAAATGGTACTTCTAATCCTAGTATTCTGAGGAATCTCCAAACTGATTTCAACAATTGTTCCAATGGTCTACACTCCCACCAACAATGGAGAAGTGTTCCTTTTTCCAGATAGCCCAATCAGCATTTGTTGTTAGTTGTTTTCTTGATAATTGCCATTCTTCCTGGGGAGAGACAGAATGTCAGTATCATTTTAATTTGCATTGCTCGAATGAAGAGTGATACTGAACAATTTTCATACATTTATTTGCTGTTTGTACTTCTTCTAAGAAGTATCCATTCATCTCAGATGCCCAGTTTTTGATTGGGTCTTTGGATATGGAGAGTCTGATTTTGCTGTTTGTACTTCTTCTAGTAAGTGTCCATTCATCTCAGATGCTCAGTTTTTGATTGGGTCTTTGGATTTGGAGAGTCTGATGTTTTTTCAGTTCTTTATATGATCTTGATATTTGTCTTTTGAAGAAAAGCTGGCATAATTTTTTCTCATGACATGGGTGATCTTTTCACTCTGTTGGTGATTTCTTTTTCTGTGCCAAAGCTTTTTAATAAGATGAGATCTTCGTTGCTGATTATTTGTCACAATTTCTGTGTAATCTGAGTTTTGTTCATAAAATTATTGCCTATACCTATGTCTTCCAGAGTCATTCCTTTTCAATTTGCCAGGAGTTTTAGTATTTTAATTTTAATATTTAGATCTATGATACATTTTTATTTTAGTTTAGTGCATGGTGATAGACATGGATCTAGTTTTAATCTTTAGTTTGTGGAAAGCCAGTTTTTTTCAGCATCATTTATTAATGAGATTATGCTTCCAGTGAATGTGTTTGATCTCTTTGTCAAAGATCAAGTGATTGAGTGCATTTGGAGTACTTTCTTCATCTTCTACTCTATTCCACTGATCATCAGGTCTGTTTCATTTGCTGTTTTTATCACTGTAGCCCTGTAGTATAATTTCAGGTCAGGCAATTGGGATACCCTCAACTTTTTTTTGTTGCCCAGAATTGCTTTTGATATTCTATGTCTCTTTTGATACCAAGTGAATTTTAGAAAAGCTTTCTCAGTTCTGGAAGGTACACCAATGGTATTCTGACTGGGAAAGAATTAAAACTGTATTGCAATTTTGAGAGTATGGACATTTTCACTATGTTGGTTCTTAGTCAAGAGTTAAGAGATATCTTTCCATTTTCTGATATCTACTTCAATCTACTTTTTTAGAGTACTGTAGTTTTCAATGCAGAGATTTTTACTTCCTTGGTTGGAGTGATTCCTATATATTTCATTGTATGGGATGCTATTGTGAAAGGTGTTATTTTTCCTAATTTGTCTTTGAGTTTACTATTTGTGTATAGTATACTATTGTTTTATTAGTGTTGATTTTGTATCCAGCTACTATACTGAACCTGCTTTTTAACTCTATCTGCTTTTGGTGGAGTTTTTGGGGTCTTTCATGTATAGTATCATGTCATCTGCAAGTAAAGATAATTTAACTTCTTCCTTTTTAACCTTGTTCTTTTTATTTCTTTCTCTTATCTAATTACTCTGGCCAATGTTTCCAGAAATATATTGAATAGAAGTAGTAATAGTGAATGTACTTCTCTTGTTCCTGATTTTAGAATGAAAGCTTTAAGTTTTTGATGATTTAGTATGATGTTGGCTGTTGGATGACCATAAATGGCTTTTGTCAGCTTTAGATAAGGGTTTTTATCATGAGTGGGTTTTAGACTTTTCTGTATTCTTTTTCTGCTTTTATTGAGATGATCGTGTGACTTTTGTCTTTGGCTCTGTTGTTATGGTATAACATTTATTGTTGTGCATATGTTGAACCATTCCTGTATCACTGGTAAATCCTGTTTGGTCATAGCATATAATTGACATGTCAATTCTGAGTTCAAATATTCTATTGGGAGCTTTTCATTATTCCATAGTATCCTACTCCCTCACTAGGAAGAGATCTATAGTTTTTAGTTTTTTAAAAGAAGGTACTCTTTTTTATTGATATAGAATCATTTTACATACTGAAATCAGACACTAATGTAATATTCAATTTTGTACACTATAAAGGAAAACAAAGGAATTACTGAAAAACATTCTTTATTAACCTGTCTTACACTAACAAGGACTATGAACTATGTGTAAACTGTCTTACACTAACAAGGACTATGAACTATGTGTAAACTCCTGCAGGCACTGGGATCACCAGAGGCTAGGGACATGGCATTTGCCCTGGCTGTGTCATGGGGAACCTTTACTGGCTTGGACAGTTTTCCTCTTCTGAACACACTTTTACACAGGAAAAGACTATGTTTAGCACTGAATAATTTAAACACACTTTAGAAAATAGTTGTTAACAACATTATTGGTAAGAGCCAAGATGATGGCTGGCATGGCTTCAAGTTCCTGCAGTAAATGATGTCTCCCCATCATGGCCCAGTGGCTGTGGCTCTGAAGTACAAGGCTCCACCACACTTGGCTGGAATCACAGAATACAAAAATCAGGGCTAGCTGCCATCAGCATGAGGTGAAAAGTGTTGTTGGTCTTCCAGAATCCCTGTGGGCCTTTGAGTGCCTGCCTCCCTGGGCCCCAGCACACTTTCCAGCTGCTTGGTATCTTGGGAATTAAATACAAACTTCAAGAGGTCTGAGCAGAACCTGTTGGGGGAAGGTAGGTCTGGTGAGGTGTGCAGTCTTGTTCCTTATGATGACCTGTCAGAAGGACTCATTTCAGGACCTATTCCATGAGGGTTGCTGAAAAGAAAATGAATCACTTCACACCTTGGTGCAGTTTAAGGCTTCATTTTAAACTGAAAGCATGGCCTTTAATTCTTTAAGCTCTCCACCACATGTGATCCCATACTACAGGTTTAGTACTATAAGTGTCCAGCTGTTTTACCTTGTCTGAGTCAGAGGAGATGTATCACTGATTCATGAACAGGAAACTTCCACAAGTCCTTGAGTGCTACATTCACCACCCAGGGACTGTCCACTGTGACCTTTTCATACAGAGATGTGCTGTCATGTTGTTTTGTTGTTTTCTGGTGGTTGACAGGGCTCTACAGGCAGGGGCTCAGTGTAGCTGTTCTGAAATCCTCATGTCTCTGAGGCCTGGCCACAAGGAAGCTCCTAGCTCCGTTTCCAGTGGGTCATTTTTCCTGTTCCTGTGTTGGTGACACCATTCACTGTTCCCACCATATCAGTCTCTTCTTCAGCATAGCGCAGGACTAGGCTCTGCTTCAGACTTGTCTTTCTCTTTAGAACTCTGATCTTGTCATGAATGTGGTGGTCACTGTAGCCATATCTGTTAACTCAAAGGGATGCCTTTACCACTGAATCTTCTGATGTGTTTGAATCCAAGGTGGAATCATCACTTTGATTGTCTTGTACAGGACCTGAGCTCTGGCTATTCCCCCAAAAAGAGCCTGAGCTATAGAAATAAAGATGTGAGAGTGGATGCCTGCCCAATCCCTCTGGAACTTGGGGCTTTTCGGCACCCTGAATGTGACAAAAATTTATCATTTTCCCATAGGCACCCTTAGAGTCTGGCCATCCTTGACTCCTGCAGGCACTGGGATCACCATTCACTTCTTCTTGGCTTGCCCTGATCCTCTGTAGAACACACATGGGTTTGTGATGATAGATCCATGGCTACCACATCTCCAACATGTGGACCACATCACAAAAGGGCTCGTGTTAATAGCTTCCAAATCCAGAGCCACCATAGTAGTGACAATACTGAACCTTCATACCAAGCTCATTCCTATTTCCATAGCAGTGCTCACAGGTATCCATGATGTTCATGACAAATTCCTTGTTGACACTCTTGGCAGCTTGATTAAATGTCAACTACATGATGCATTCCTGAGGCTGATCAAATGGACTCTGGAAATCTCCAAAAGATGATGTTGAGAACTCTCCAATATCTTCCAGAATAGCTCCTCTGGGTCAACAGAAGGTCATTCTCTCTGTTAGCTCTGTTGGGAGCTGATAGCACCAGGATCAAATTCATCAGAACCATAGGTATCATACTACTTCTCCTTTGGTTCATCACTCAACCCCTCATAGGTTTCTGCCAGTTGAGAGAATTTCTCCTTAGTTGGGATCATCCTTATTTGTGTCAAGGTGATATTTCTTGGCAAGTTGTCTTCTTGATCTCTTTCTGAAAGGCATTTTGGGGCACTCCTACTATCTGGTAATAATCTTTGGTCAAAAGTGTGCTTGCATGGAAGAATGCAGTACAAACAAAAGGGTAATATTTTACTCCTCTGAACAGCATGGTCTATTTTAGTGACAGTAACTGCTTGTGCATTCTAACCAGGGGCAGGACTACAAATCCCAACCAATGCAGCCATCCATTGTGCACTTGTTGGCATACTGCAAGCAGCTGTCTGCCCCATAACTCATACTTGCATTTGACTGTGTCGCTTCACTGACCTGTGCTCCTTGTGTTCGGTCACAGTCTTTTTCTTCTGCTCCCTGGTCAGCAGAACTGGAAGTGTTCAACTCTCATCTGGGCTTGGTAGTCTTTTCCAAACCTGAGCAACTGACTTAGCCCTTTCATCACTACTATGGGGCACAGCTTCTCCTTCCTTAGAGTCTGAGCCCCATTTATCACCAGAGCTGGGCAGCAACAGACAAGGAGCAACTGTGGGTGACAGCAGTCCTGCCACCTCCTGAAGTGATGCATCTCCTTTCCTTGCTTGCTGGAATCTTGTGAGGCAGAGGTAGAAGTCTATCTCTCATAGTTTTATCTATGTCTACTCTAGAGTTTCTGAGTAAGTCCTACATTATGGTAATCATCCTTTTTTTTAAGTTGGCAGATTATTTCTGATCTGATTTCCTGTATAGTCTCATGCATTTGGTTTTGAACTTCTGCTGCTGTCATTTCAGAAATTTCAGATTGGTGGCCTCCATTTTCTTTTACCTTGCTGGCCACTGGACTTGTCCTGGGTGGGCTGGAGATCTGGGGTTGGGGTTTGCTTCTGTGACTTGTCATTTATATCTTTTTAAATTTTACTTCATTTTTTTTCTGTGTTGATGCCTGTGAATTTCTTATAGTAGATAGTCTTATCACTAGTATTGAGGTCTCCCAAGGAAATATTTGTTCTTCAGAAATGTTCTATCTTTGTAGGTATTAGTGAGGCAGGATTAAGAATAGTACATGTATTTGTCTATCTAAGGGTGTCTGCAGCATGTTCTTCCATAGTCTCAACAGGTAAAGCTGCTTTGACCTTTGCTGAAATTGGGATATTTCCCCACATTTTGTTACGATATCCCTTCCTAGTGAAGGAGTAGGACACTGTGGAACAATGAAAAGTTCCCAGTTGAATATTTGACCTTAGAATTGACAAGTCAAACCAAGAGTATAGAAGCCCTGTCTATATCTTTCTTCCACTCTAATTATGGCTATAGATCTACAGAAGGGTTTCCAGAGAAGGAAGTTAAAATAGAAGCAAAAGAAATTCAAATTTATTATCTAGGACATGAAAGGTTACCCAGGGTTTCTTGCAGGAAACAGAGATGTCCATGAAGAGGAACATTGTCCTCTTCATGAGAGCCCAAGAAGATGGTATGGATGCTCTAGAGCCTCTATGAGAGCAGGGAAAGTTAGTCCTCCAGTATCATGACAGGCACATCAGCCACCTGACAAACAGGCCAGGGCCCAGGAAGTGACTTGGTATAGTTATGTACCCAGCATTCAGTTTTCTTGCAGGCTTTCATTGGCCTAGTTCTTCTCTTGGGCAACTTGGGTATGCTTAAAGCATTGCCAACTATGACAGCCATAATTTTAGTTTAACTTTTTTCCCCCTAAATGTTTTCCTTTTACCCTCATATAGATCCTGATTGTTGAAGACAGAAAAGACCAATCCAGCAACTGAGTCATAGGGGTCATAGCGGAAATTTTCCAATATTAGCAAAGACCAAAGCAGATTTTGCTTATTGAAACTATGCAAGTGCAGACTGTAGACATCCACAACGATAACATAAAGACTTTCACTATTAATCCATCCTCACCAATGCCTGCAGGCTTAGAGATTAGCCACCTTTATTTACAAGTGATGTCCTAGAATTATGCAGACAGGCAGGATATCAGTGACTTGACCCTTGAAGATCATCAAGAGGTGAGTTTCACTGATGGACAACTTGTCAAGACAAATTGCATATGTCACCTTAAGAAATGAAAAGCAAAAGTCAAAGATGTGCTAACCTCTAATGGACACAAATGGGAAAGATTCTTATCCCTATGAGAGACAGGTAGATGTCTGAGGACAAGATCCTCAGTGATATGGAATTTTTTTCTTTTGCAGACCACTTTAGGTATCATGAGTTTTGGGCCTTTGTAAATATAAGGAGCCATAAAAAAAGATCTCACACCACTTCCTTTGCCTTTTGCAAAAAATAAAAATAAAAAATAAAAGAAGTGAATAGTTTTGCAATCTGAACTGCCATTCTGTACCCATGTCTTGCCATTTCTTAGTGTATACTGGACCCAAACAGTACTACAAGAGATAATCAGTTCCTTTTTTCAGATTATCAGGGTCAAATCACTCCCACCTTTTAAGGACAAAGCATAATGGCCAGGTGTCTGTGATTTGAAGGATTATTTCCATGGTGCAATTTAGACCCTGGTGAAAGAAAGAGAGGAGACTGGGTCCAGGGTCCTTCAGATGACATCCCACACAGAGGGATGCAGAAATGTTGAGTCCCCAAGGCATCCCTTGAAAGATTCAAGTGGTTCACTTTTTAGATTGAAGGATAAAGCCTCCTTGGGTGGGCCCCCAACCAGTCACTTGAGACACAGAATACCTTAAATTTATCCCAATAATAAAACATTTGATAATTAATTTAAGTAAATAGAAATAAAAGCCTATTTTTAGCATTTATGAGGGAAAAAATCCTTAAAATGTTTTTAGTATGTTAGTTCAAATTTGCATACTCATAACTGGTCGAGTTCACTTTTACTTGTGGTTTCTTTTGTTTTGCTCAGGCCTTCAGGAACATGCCTCTACATTATTTAAATTTTTCCCCTGAATTTCTGTTACAAGAAAAAAAGGAGAGGATCTGACCCAAATCAGAAGAGAAGTAGGGAGGAAGCTCACATATGTTCTAAAAGTAGAATCTTCACTCTTACCTTCAGTAGTGATATTTCCTGGTGTTTGTGAGGTCACATAAAAAAGAAAATAGAGAACAAACACAGTAGAACCAAATGACAGACTCATGTGGTCAAAATTCCTGAGAACTTTGGCAGCTCCATATGACTAACTTGTATGGCAAATCAAAATGGCCATCAAACATGGTGGAACCACATGACTATTTCACATCACAAATAAAAATAGCTACCAAACATACCAGGTTGAAAGAAGGCTTTCTCTTCCCTACCACTTATGGGTTATATATTTTAAAAGATCTCCAGTACAAAATCTTAGCTGCTATCTGAATAATTGGGTATAACTCATCATTGTTTAGAGGCTACAGAGAGATTTAAGAAAACATTTGGGGATAGAGAGGAAGCAGCTCAGTGGAGAGTGTTTGATTAATTTTCTTAAACAGCATTTTGTTTTACTGGTTATTAGAGAAGAAAGAATTTGCCTTTTGTTGAAAATAAAATAAACATTACCAATACATTTCCAGTGTGCTGTTTATTTCATTGGCTCTACAAAGCCACAATCTAAAAAAGTTCTGTGTGTGTTTGGCACAAACTTTTTCTTTGTTGATTCCAGAAATGAAAATCAGTGTTAATGTAAGAAGCTAGTAAAACACATTACCTGTAGTTTGTAGACCAATATTTCCCAAACTATATTCTGATGTCCACTAGTACTACAAGACACACTGAGAGAAATTGATTCCCCTGTAAAACAAATCTGGTAAAGCTTAACATTTTAAATGTGATTATATAAGTTTTATTTTGCATAGAATTGTATTAAAAACTCAGAGAAGCATTTCAATTATGAAATTTACTTCTCTTTGTTAATCTCCTTATGTCCCAATCATACAAGTACGACACCTTTCCAAGGAGGAACACCTTTTTATATCCTGAAAATCACCATTGGAAAAATGCTTACAAAAAGAGACATATTAGTGAAAAGACTTCTGGAAGTCACCCAGTGCAGAAGATAGCTTTTATTTAAGGCATATTGATACTGTATATATGAAATGGTTTCTGCAATTACCGAAGTGAATGGAAAAAATCTTTCATTTTTGAAAGGGTCAACTTAAGGATCAACACCACTGGTCTGTTCCTTGGCCCCGGACTGCCTTCGCTGCCATGCCATGCTTCCCGTGCACCTGGCAGATGCCTGGACCCAGGACACCTGATGGCCCATTGGGGACACTCCGTACCATCTGGACCTAGTACTGTTGTAGACCTTTGGCTCCCACCCTTTCTACCAGAACCTTGGACTACAGCAGATTAACTGTGCTAGCTTGATTGGAGATTCAGCAACTACCTAACCCAAAAAGAGGATCTCAGAAGGCTCCAGTAAGTGTAGTGAATACTCCCCTAAAATAGAGATGTACAGTGTGTAAATAGGGCCAGTAGAAAAGCTCCCTCTAAGTAGCTGTAAGACCTTGGTGAGTCTGGCAAGATTGTGGCTGATTCCTTCCTGCACACAGAGAACATCAGGCAGGGTGAGGAGTGTGCCAGTAAGGATTCCCCCAACTTGGAGAAAATCAAAAAGGCTTATGAGACACACAGGCAGACAGTAGGGACACAGTAGGGTGTCAGCTGACACAAACACTATAGACAGGGAGTTTTGGTGACCTGGGGCAACCTGAAGATAAAGTAACAGCAGGAACTAAGAGTTGACCTACAACAATATTCCTAGGCTGGTCAGCCCAGGAAGAATATAGGAATCACCCAACCAGCCCTGCAGGAGGAATTCAGGTGACTGGCACTCCTCTTCACTGTGGTACACACCAATCAGACAAAGATCAATCACACAGAAGGACCCTAAGATACACACTAGGAAGAGTTGACACTATTGGGATTGAAAGACCAAATAATTGCAAAGGGTGAAAATGACAAAACGAAAAAGCAAAAGACAATCTCAAACATCTAGCCAATCAGGAGCAAGTACAAGTAACACTGAAATGGAGGATTTTAAAAGTCATATGCTAGAAATCTATGAAAAGATAGCAAGTAAAATAAAGAAACACATCCATTAGGCTACAGAGGAAATCAAAATAAAAATAGTTTCTCACATAAAGACAGAAATAACCTTAGTAAAGGAGGAGTTGATCAGCACAGCCAGAGAAGAAATAGATAAAAAATTCAGGAATGTGGGAAATTGACTGAAGCCTTGAATGAACAATATAGAAAACAAGCAGAATCTATGAAACAAATTCAAAGAGATATCCAAGAAACAAAAACTTCTAATGAAAGCTAGCAAACCCATTTAAATAAAGCTGAGGATAGCATTTCAGACCTTGAGGACAGGATCATAGCCAGTGACCATGAAAGAGTAGGAGTCTTAAAAACAACAAGAAACATGAAATGCCAATACAGCAGCTTCAGTATGATGCCAAGACAAATAATATGAGAATAATAGGCATCAATGAAGATGCACCGGTCAACAAAAATGACATAGGTAAACTATTCAGAGAAGTAATAGAAGAAAATTTCCCAAATATGGGGAAGAAATCAGATAGGTGAGACATATAGATCGCCAAACAGTCACAACCAACATAAATCTACACCCAGACATATAATAATTAGAGGCCCAGACATACAACATAAAAACAGAATACTAAAAGCTGTTAGGGGAAAGACACAACTCACCTATCAAGGAAAACCCATCAAAATCACTGCAGACTTTTCAGCACAAACCCTCTAGTTAAGACAAGCTTGGAGGGAAGTATTTTAGTCCCTGAAAGAAAACAACTTTCAACCCATACTGATGTACCTAGTGAAACTGTCTTTCAAATTTAATGGAGAAACAAGATGCTTGCATGACAAAGAACAACTGAAGAAATTCGTGTCCACCAAACCAACCCTAGAAAGAGTATTGAAAGACATACTAGATAGAGACAAAAATGACCATAATCTCCAGAACAACAGCAGAAAGATACTAACAGACAGGTCAAGAAATTAAACAAGGGGGAAAAGCAGAAAACAAACAACAGAAACATAACATGGCAAAGTTGAGCCAGCACATAGCATTTATATACACAAAAGTAAATGGTTTCATTTCACCTATCAAAACAAACAGGTTGAGAGAATGGATCAAGAAAAAGTGCCACAATATGCTGCATACAAGAAACATATCTGACACAAAAGGAAACTCATAAATTAAAATTCAAAGGATGGAAAACAGTATTCCATGCAGCAGGAACCCAGAAAAATCAGGGGTAGCTATTCTGTTTTCAGACAATGTGAATTTCAAACCTAACATGATTAAAAGAGATAAAGAAGATCACTACATACTTGCTAGTGGAAAACTTCAAGAAGAAGAACTAACAATTATAAATATATATGTACCAAATAAAAGAGCACCCAAATATATAAGACAAATACTAATAGACATGAAAAATCAAAAACACAAGAATACAATTTTAATGAGAGACCTTAATACCCCACTGTCACAAAGAGATTGATCAACTAGACAAAAAGTCAGCAAAGAAATAATAGAACTGAATCATACCTGTGAGCAAATGGTCTTAGTAAATGTTTACAGAATGTTCCACCCAATCACATTAGAATATACATTCTTCTCAGTTTCACATGGGACATTCTCCAAAATAGACTATATATTACCCCATAAAACATTCTTAAGTAAATGCAAAGGGATGGAAATTATCCCATGCATATTACCTGACCACAGTGCACTGAAATTGGAAATAAATGGCAAAAGAAATTACATCACCTACATAAATATTAGAAATTAAATAACAACTTTCTGAACAACCAGTGGGCTATAGTTGAAATTAAAGAAGAAATGAAGCAATACCTACAATTCAATGAAAATACAGATACAACACACTGTAACCTGTGGGATGCAATGAAAGCAGTCCTAAAAAGGGAATATAAAACAATAAATTGTCACATCAAGAAAATGGAATGAGCCCCAAAAAACAACCTGAGGCTAATTCTCAAGCTCCTGGAAAAGGAAGAGCAAGTCAAACCCAAAGTTAATAGAAGAGAGGAAATTGTAAAGATCACAGCAGTAATTAATGCAATTGAAACTAAAAAAAATGCAAAGAATTAATGCATCAAAGAGCTGGTTTTTTGAGAAAATAAACAAAATTAATAAACCTCTAGCCAACCTTATCAAGAAAAAGAAAGAAAAAACTCAAGTTCATGCAATAAGGACTGAAAAGTGAGAAACCACTACAGATCCCATGGAAATTCAAAATACCATGAATACTTACTATGAAAATCTCTACTCACATGGGGTGGAAAACACAGAGGAAATGGACAGATTTCTATAAATATATGAACTACCAAAGCTCTATCAAGAAGATATAACAATTTTAAATGTCCCAGAGTCATCTAGTGAAATTGAAAAGATAATTAAAACCTTACCAACAAAGAAAAGTCCAGGTCGTGATGGATTCACAGCTGAGTTCTACAAAAAATTTAGAGAAGATTTGATGCCAATACTCCTTAAACTCTTCCTCAAAAGGGAAGCAATCTTCCCTAACACATTCCTAGAGGCAAATATCACTCTGATACCAAAACCAGAGAAAGACCCAACCAAAAAGGAGAACTATAGGCCAATCTCACTAATGAACATTGATGCAAAGATTCTCAATAAAATACTAGCAAATAGAATGCAGCAAATCATTAAAAAGATTATACACCACAATGAAGTGGGATTTATTCTAGGAATGCAGGGATGGTTTAACATACGCAAATCAATAAATGTAATACACCACATCAATAGAGCCAAACACAAAAATCACATGATCATCTCAATAGATGCAGAAGAATCTTCTAATAATGCCCAACACCTATTCATGATAAAAGCCCTATAGAAACTCGGAATAGAATGTATGTACCTCAACCTCAAAAAGGCCATCTATGACAAACCAACAGCCAACATTATACTAAATGGGCAAAAACTGAAAGCCTTCACTCTAAAATCAGGAACAAGGCAAGGAAGTCCACTGTCATCATTCCTATTCTATATAGTTCTGGAAATATTAGCCAAAGCAATCAGACAAGAGAGAAAAATAAAAGAAATAGAGATAGGAAAGGAAGAAATTAAATTTTTATTATTTGAAGATGGCATGCTACTTTACATAGAAGACCCCAAAACTCCATTAAATGACTACTAGTGGTAATAAACAAAATTCAGCCACTTAGCTTGATACAATGTCAACACTTGAAAATCAATAGCATTCCTGTACACAAACAAAAAACTCACCAAGAGAAAAATTATGGAAATATTTTCTTTCACAATAGCACCTAAAAAATGAAATACTTAGGAATCAACCTTACCAAGAATGTAAAAGACCTATATGATGAAAATTATACTATGCTAAAAAAGGAGATTGAAGAGGATATTAGAAAGTAGAAGGATATTCCTTGTTCTTTTCTAGGAAGAACCAACATTGTGAAAATAATCATACTCCCAAAACTGTTATACAGATTTAGTGCAATCCCAATCAAAATACTACTAACATACCTTACAGATCTAGAGAAAAATCTTCTAAAATTCATTTGGAAACAGAATAAACATAGAATAGCAAAGGTGATTCTGGGCAACTAAGGCAAAGCAGGAGGCATCTCAATTCCTGATTTGAAACTATACTATACAACATACTATACGATACTATAAAAACAGCATGGTACTGGCAAAGAAATAGACATGAAGATCAATGGAGCTGATTAGAGGATGCAAACGGTTCTACAAAGACACTCAGCCACCTTATTTTTGGCAAAGGGGCTAAACATGTTCACTGGAAAAGCATATCCTGTTTAATAAATGGTGTTGGAAAAATTGGCTTTCTACATGTCAAAGACTGAACCTAGACCCATGCCTGCCACCATACCCTAACCTAAAGTCAAAATGGATCAACAATCTAAATATTAAAACAGAAACACTAAATCTACTGGAAGACAAGGTAGGTAGGAAAGTTGGAGATGGGGTAGGCAGAAAATTTATGAACAAAACACAAACTGCATAAGAAATATTTCAAATTATCAACAACTGGGATCTCATATTATTAAGAAGTTTTTGCACTTCAAAAGAAATCACCAAAAAAGTGAAATGAAAAATCACAGAATGGGAAAGAATTATAGCCAACAATCCCACAGACAAAGGACTTATATCCAGAATATATAAAGAATTGAAAAAACATCAAGACCCAAAAACTCAAAGACCCTTTCCTAAAATAGGCATTGGAGATTAGCACACATTTCTCAGATGAAGATATACAAATGAAAATAAATACATGATCACTGATCATTCAAGAAACCCAAATTAAAACAGCTTTGAGATTTCATCTCACTCAGGAAAGAATGGCTGCCCTCAAGAAATAAACTGATAATAAATGTTGGCAAAAAGGAGAGGAATTCTCATGACCCAGGAAGAAACTGAGGAAAAAGAAAAAGAAAAAAAAAGAAAAAAGAAAGAAGAAAAAGCATGGACAGAGGGCTGGAGCTGGGCAAGCCCCGATCACTGTACCGGAACGTCTTAAAGTCAGGTGACTCATGATCGAGCTGAGGTCGTGGCCCTGCCGAGAGCAGTGGTTGGTGAGCTCCAGACCCGCAGCTGACAGAGGCATTGGGATGGGGAGTGGAAACAGCCAGTCAAGCTGTGCAAACTTTGGTGAGTGATGGGAACTGGAATCCCCAAACTGGGAGGACTGGCTGGGTGACATTTTGGAGTTGGGCAGGGCCGGCTTGAATTGGGGTCCTAGGCAGGATCTGCTGATGACTCCTAGTCCAAATCTGCTCGGGCTGGGCCACACCCCTGATTGAAACCCAATAGCCAGGGAAGAGGCTTTTCTGGGCCACTGGCATCCCCAGGGAACGTGCAAACCTGTTGAAGCATAAACTGGTTGACTGGCATAGGGGGAGGAGCCAGCTCTCAGTGTGCAACTCACAGATCCGCTGCAGACTGAGGGGCAGTACTTCCCTAGCAAATGCGCTGCAGAAAAACTGTAAGCAAAACAAAAGGCCCGGAGACCTCCACCACCCACCTGTCTGAAGGGGGCTGAAAACATGACAAGACAGAGAAAGAGCAAAAGGTCCCCAACTGCGGAAACAGGGAAAGTGAAATCAACAGAGGTAAATGCAGAGGAGGTTGAGAGCAGCAAACCTATAATGTCAGAGACAGCCTCATCAGAATTAAAGAAATACATCCATGACCTCATCGTCGAATTTAAATCTGAAATTCTAACTCAGGTGAAGCAAGATATAAGAAGACTAATAAAAGAAGCCCTGGGTAATCCTCTAGTAGACACAAATGAAAGAATAGAGGAACCCAGAGAAAGGAGAGAAGCCTTTGATGAAGAATATAAATAAAACCTAGAATATATGAAACAGATCCAAGGAGAATATCAGGAAATTAAAAATGCCATTGAAACCTGGCAAAACCATTTAACAGAAACTAAAGACAAACTTTCAAAACTTGAAGATAGATTTGTAAAGTATGATCGTGAAAGCAAGGATCTCTTAAAAATAACGAGGAACAAGGAAGCAATGATACAAAGGCTAGAAGATGACAAGAGGATTTATAACCTAAGAATAAAATATGTGAATGAAGATGCAGCAACAAATACAAATGAAATAAAAAGTCTATTCACAGAAATAATTAAGGAAAACTTCCCAAACATGGGTAACGGAAGTGAAGTTCAGATAAATGAGGCATATAGAACTCCAGCCAGCTACAACCCAAACAAATCTACACCCAGACATATAACAATCAGGATCCCAGAAATCCATCACAAGAACATAGTATTAAAAGTGGTCAGAGAAAAGAAACAGATTACCTATAAAGGAAAACTCATCAAAATCACAGCAGACTTCTCAATACAAACTATCAAATCACAAAGAGCTTGGAATGAAATATTCCAAGCCCTGAAAGAAAGTAACCTCCAACCCAGAATGGTGTACCCTGCAAAACTGTCTCTCAAAATTAATGGAGAGACAAGATACTTCCATGACAAAGAGGAACTGGGGGAGTTTGTGACCACCAATCCAACCCTGAAAAGAATACTGAAGGACATTCTAGAGAGAGAGAAGAAAACCACCAGGGTTCCAGGAATAATGGCAGAATGGCCTCAAAGAAAGGGGCAGACAGTGGAATGAAGGAGAAAAGTAAACAAGTAACAACAGAAAAATAGCATGGCAGAGATAAAACATAGAAGATTGGTTATATCACTGTTTTATCTTGACTGATTTTATTTGAATCTGGTATGCTTGAGAGTGTCGAGTCTGAGAGTAGGGGCAACTACTCTGAAGATGATAGGATTCAATAGGATACCAGTTTGATTGTTATCTGCATTTGAAGTCCTGTAATGTGTCCAATGTTTAGATTTTATTAATAATGTAAAGCAATGCTAAGTTTATATATTTGATGATATAGACAATTTTATTGAAAATAACTAGAGACATCATATTGACTACTGTAGATCACCTAGTGCTGTGTTTTGTATGTTCTTTTCATCTCGTGTTTCTCTAGGAATTTGTATTGCTGACTTGTTTTGATGTTTCTCCCTCTAATACAGAAAGGCTAGGTATATGTGTAGAGACTTATACATGTGTAAAACTTATAAGTAGTTTACAAGAATGGATTATAGTTATTTAAAGGAAAAAAAGGAAAAGAGAATATTCTAAAGGATATAACTGCATGTATGTTTGAGTGTGTGGAATTAATAACCATGTTGCTAAAGTTTTAGTTGGATGGATGAGCAAAATTGACTGCAGTCTCACTGTTTGGATGTCCACTTTGTGGACTTTACTTTTGTAACTTGAACAACTGCATCTAAGAGGAAAGTATATAATTATCAAC
>PVLA01011221.1:6368-55428 GCA_004027455.1 Hydrochoerus hydrochaeris
CATCCATCCACCCATCCACTCATCCATCCATCCATCTATCCATCCACTCATCCATCCACCCATCTACTCATCCATCCATCCATCTATCCATCCACTCATCCATCCACCCACTCATCCATCCACCCACTCATCCATCCATCCATCCATCCATCCATCCATCCATCCATCCATCCACCCACTCTTCCATCCTTGCATCCACTCACATTCATACTTCCAGGAAAATGAGCCAGTACGTTTAAAGGCTTTGTGGGTATGTCTGGGGTTTCACTGTTTGGAAGGCTGAGGAGAAAGAATGTCAGGTTCCTGGTGGCACAGCCTCTCTCTTTTTATTCTTCATCTTCAGGGTCTTCACATGAACAGTGTCACCTCCACCCTTCACAAGTTTCATTTTGCCTACAGTTAATGTATTTTAACATGGGTGCAGCAGAGTGGTTAATAGATCTACGAAGCCATAATCCTTCTTATTGATCGGGTCACATATAAAAAAGATGCAACAAATAACAAATTGACTGACTGACCATTGCAGAAGGCCTAAAGTTACTGCACAGGCAGATGCTGTATGGCTGGCTGGTGCAGGCTGACCTCTGCCTCTGGGTACCATGGATGCTTCTCCCCTCCTGCACCTTGTATCACCTTCAGAGCATGGGATGTGGGCTACTTTCAAGTACAGGTGCCCTTGAATTTTGTCCTTTTGCAGAAGCACAAATATGCAGAAGAGGTGTGGGTTTTGCGGCCAACCTCCAAAATCAGCCTCCTCTAACCTGTCGGAGCTGGCCTTAGGTTTTGGCACTGTCCTCTCCCCTAGGATCCCCCCCATCTCCCACTCCATTTCCCCTCCCACCATAAGGCCGAACCCATCCTTCCTACCTTCCCACTGCTGCTCCTCAGGGGACCTGTCCCTCAGCGGTCACCATGTACCCTCCACCCCGCAGCCAGCTTCACTTGGCGCTCCCTCAGTCATGGCGTCCAGGCCATTTGTTATTTGTTGCATCTTTTTTTATCTGTGACCCCTGAGAGTCCCCAGCTTCAGTGGCAGCTCAGGCTCAACAGTTGTCTTCTTGCCATGAGTTGCTTCTCACTCTTGGCTTCACTGGACCCTGCAGATTGGCAACAGGTAGCAGAGTGAGTGGCGAGCGTGACACTGCTCCAGCCCACAAGGACTGGCATCTTCCAGCCCTCTCAGATCTGAGGACCGTAATTCACCATCACCTGGTGCTTACCTCGCTCAGGACACTGCCAGGAGATTCGAGGGCAATAACTCGTTTTGCCCCTCCAGGCAGAGTTGTGATCACCCCCATTTTACAGATAGGAAGCTGAGGCAAAAGCACTTAACTGACTTGGCCAAGTCACCTGGCTGTGAGTGGAACAGCCTGAGCTTGAAGCCAGGTCTGGTCCCAGAGAGAGGCTCGAGTACTCTACTCCAGCCAAGCTCTGGGGGCCCTGCCGGTGGCAGCACTTTCCACCTCTACTCGGTGCCTCCTGCCCTCCCACTGCCTGCACCCAGCCTTGGGTGCTGTCTGTCTCGGTAAGTTTCCTTCTCCTGGACAGGAGGAGCTTATGAGGGCGAGACACGCCGTAGGCTTATTTATGATTGCTGCTCAAATTCCTCACCATGCTGGTCTTATACAAGGACCAATCACAATAGATAGGGATTGTTTAAATGTAAAACAGTGTATTAGAGTAAAAGACACATTGGCATTAATCCCTGACAACCCCCCCTTACCTGTGAACACATTCGTCCTGTCATTCTTTCCACTTTCTGAAGCAGTTCTAGAGTTTCCCTTTCATGAATGTCTTCGTGAGATGTGATAAAAAGTGTGAAGGTTCTTGCTGTTTGCCATCGAATGCAAAGCCAGGCTCCTAACACTGGGGCAGAGTGTGCTCGTGGACCTTCCCAGGTCTGCCATCATGCAGCTCTGGGCTCTGCTTCCACATCAAAGTGACCATGAACGGTAAACATTTTTGTGCATTTTAAAAATAAGTACGTTTGTGATGCATAACAAATACACTGATCATGGTGAATCAGTACATGTACAGGTCACATCTTAATCCTTTTTGTGCCCCCCTCCATTATGACTGTATCTAGATGCCCCCCCAAAAGCCTCATGTGGTCATAGGTGAGACCTTTTGAAGGCAGATGGCTCTGGAGTGTGTGATGCTGGGACCAAGGGTGTGTGATGACTGAATTAGTCCACTGATAGGTTTGACACAGTTCTGGGTAGGATTAAGGGTGCCCCATCCTGGCTGTGAGTGGCCCTCTGCAGAGCCAGCTAATTATGGACTGAAACCTCCACAAACTGTGAACTGAAATAAACTTTTCCTTCTTTAATTTTGGGTGTTGGGGATATTTTTGTCTCAGCAATGAAAAAATAACCAAGAGACCCTCTCTCATTTGTAGAGGCCTTTCTCTTTTTTTGGAAGATCTCTCTCCATTTTATGTAATCTTTCTTATATGTTACTCTTCAAATTATTTACACTTTGTGTTTCTCATAAAGAGAAACCTTGCAATTTGCTTGTATGCCTGATTTATTTCATTTAATATTATGGCCTCAGAGTAGATCCACTTTCTAAGAAATGACTCCAATTTATCTCTCTCTGTGGCTGAGTAGTACTCCACTGTGTACACACATATTTTCTTGGTCCATTCATCTGCTGCTGATGGACATGTTGACTCTTTCAAAGGTTAAGCTCTAATGACTTGTGTCACTATTAATACTTCAGATTGATTCAGGACATTGAGGCAGCTACAAGAGAACATTTGAAGGCATCCATGAGAGAGGAATATTCCAGAACTGTTTCAGAAGGTGGCAAGGACAGTGTGGCATAAGGGCATCCTGAGTGGGATTCATGGGGACAGATCTTTTACTTTAATGAACTTTTTGATTGTTTTACTGTATACACCTATCCATTATCTGTCTGTCTGTCTATCTACCATGGCCTAATGTGTATGGATTATCAGGAAAATAATTTTCTTCCTGGGTTTGCACAAGAAGGAAGCAAGGTTGGATTCATGCATGCAAAGTAAAGTAGAACTTAAGGCAATTATGCAGAAAATTCATAAAGAAGGTAACTGTTTGGGGCAGACTCAGGGATGTGGGTTTACTGATTGAAGTCGGAAGAAAACTTATCACCCAAAGGCCCTCATGTCCCTTCCATCATGTGGACTCAAGGTCACTGGATCAGTGTTCTGGGTTCCGCATGTGACGTGGGCTGGGACAACACATGGCCTCCCTGTGCCCAGTTCCTCTCCCTGTCCCTGCATGGTAATTGTCTTGTTTCATTCTCTGATTCTGTCAGTGTCACACTTCAGTGTCCCTGTGCCCCTGGGATTTCCTGTTGTATCTTGGCAAGGCTGTGTGTCCTGCCATCTTGGTCAACCTGGCCCTCGTGAACTGGATACCTGGATGCTTGTGGCCTCCAAGGGTGGGTGTTGTATGGGCCCTGGCTCCACAAGCAGTGCTCAGGCCCGGTGGTGTTGGTCTGTAGAGGCCCTGCTACAATGGATCTAGGTTTGGTCTCAGAACTACAGTCCACTTACATGGCCGCAGATGTCCCAGGAGTAGCTCCATATGCCTCTGTCCTGAGCTTCGAGTGCTGGCTCCTTGCTCCCTTTGAGATGAGACACTGATGTTGGAACTTGGGGCACTGGGAAAACAAGCAGCCAGCTCACCACTCTGGTAAGTGGCTGTGAGTCTTCCGGCATGTGGTCTAAGAATCAAACACCCCCACCCCCACCCCTGTTAGCAAATGGGAGCCAGAGATCTGAGTATCTCTTGGGAGGATCAGTGTATGTAATATAGCAAATATGGGGGATTTCCTTCTACCATCTCTATAAAGGCAAATATCTTTATCACTGTTTTGCTCTTTTTGATTAGTGGTATTGCTCTATTCAATATTCTGTTTTTATAAGTTCAGTATTTCCTTCCATTTTGCTGTGCCTGATTGAAAGAACAACTATTGTGAAGAAAACCAGATATACTATTCTACCTATTATTGTTGTCCTGGTAACCTGCTGTGAGGTTCTGCATCAATTTCACTACACTGTCTCAGCTGGCTTTGTTCTGTCTTCTTCTGCTGTATTTTACTACTTTCAAAATAAAAATAATAACAATTTTTTAAAAAGAGAGCTAACAAAGTAACAAAATACCTCCAAAAACTCCCAACTCCCCCAAAGCTGATCCATGGGACATGGATGAGGAGAAACTCAAAAACAAAGCAACAGAATTATGTAAGTTGATTAAAAAGTAAATAACAACAATGAAACAGATCAGTAAGGTACTGAGCAAGCTGAAATATGATATAACTAAACAGATAATGGACTTAAAAAGCAAAAGAGGAAAAGAAAGTGCTCGAAAGTATATAACTGTATGTATGTTTAAGTGTGTAGGATTGATAACCATGTTGCTGAGTTTTTGTTGGATAGTTGGAAGCCTCACTGTTTGAATGTCCACTTTGTATGCTTTAATTTTGTAACTTGAAGACAACTAAATCTAAGAAGACAATATGTAATTTATCAACTAGTGATTTCTTTTTTGTTTTTTGAAATTCTGTACTGTTTCTACCCTTTTTTCGGTTTTATTCTCTTTAAAGAAAATTTTTAAAAAAGGAAAAAAAAAGACGAGCCACCGCCTGAAGCTGTGGAGCCCCCCCCGCCCCCCCCCCCTACCCCCCCCCCCCCCCCCCCCCCCCCCCCCCCCCCCCCCCCCCCCCCCCCCCCCCGGCCTCGGCCCCGCCTCCACGGGTGTGGTAGCAGCCACTTCCGGTACTTTTTTTTTTTGTAATTTCTATTTTAAAGAAAATAAAACCAAGCAAAATAAAACAGGATAAAGCCAATCAAAACAAAACGGTGTAAGTGACACAGGACTTCAGAACAAGCTAATAGGAAATCAACAATGGTTACCACTGGTTACCGTAACAGTGCCTCTTGTCTTCAAAATAGCTTCCCACCTTCAGACGTAGTCGAATCAAACAAAACAGAAGCAGAATAGAACCAATAAAAGCTACTGCGGCCCGGTACTTCTCTGAGCATGGCTCCTGGTGGGCTCCCGCTCTGAGGAGAGAGAGGGGAAGGCCAGCGCCTGCCTGCCTCCCTTCCTTCCTTCCTTCCTTCCTTCCTTCCTTCCTTCCTTCCTTCCTTCCTTCCTTCCTTCCTTCCTTCCTTCCTTCCTTCCTTCCTTCCTTCCTTCCTTCGGGTGCTGGGCCCTGAGCAGTCATCAGGGACGGTGCTTTTCCGGCTGCAATTCGGGAGGCCACCTTAACCCCCTGGGGAGAGGCTGTCAGGCCCCGCAGAGGCTCAGCCTGGCTTCTGGCTGGCTGGCAGGTGGGGCTGCCAGAGCTGTTCTGGGCGGCAGGCAGCGTGCGCCCCTCGCTCCCGGAGCCCCGGAGCTGCCCAGCAGGAACGCAGGGCTGGAAGAGGCGGAGACTCGCTCGGTTCGGGGCTTCACTCCAACCGCGCAGCCCTCTGCCGGGCAAGCAGAGCGCGGCGGCCTCCGCGGACGTGCAGGCCTGCGTGGGCTCCTGGCTTCTTTTCTTTTCTTTTCTTTTCTTTTCTTTTCTTTTCTTTTCTTTTCTTTTCTTTTCTTTTCTTTTCTTTTCTTTTCTTTTCTTTTCTTTTCCACCTCTTTTATAAAATTCTTATTATTGATTAGACAGCTTAATGGGTTTTAGCAGATTCCTGCATGTACATAACGTACTTTGATCATCTTTGCCCCATCACTGCCTTGTCCTGCCTCTCCCCTAATTTCACACTTTTGGGGGTGTTTTAAGGCAATGCAGATAAAAAGTTTTCCAAGATCAAATCCCAGAGGCAAAGGGAGAGTGGATGGAGCTATAAACTCTGGAGTGAAGGGGTTTCAGAGTGTTCTGAGATTCCTCTGCCCCTGGCTCTCCTCTTCTTGGAAGGAGAGCTGGGTTGGGGACAGGGGCTGCCCCCCTATATCTCTTGAGGCCACCGCTGTCTGGGCTCCACGGGCCCAGGTCATGGGGCCTCGGTGCTTCTTGTGTTTGCAGTGGTGACTCCAAGTGCACGCTCTGCCGACCCTAAGTGCTCTCCACTCTCAGCACGATTACACGTTTCTCAACCGCACTAAAAGCGTTCTCTGAAAGTGGAAATAAATGGCTCAGATCAAAACGTCAGGGCACCTTCCTCCCCAGCGACGCTTTCCCACATCTGTGACTCCCAACATCAGGGAAAAGTCTGAACTTGGCTGCGTGCTTTCGGCTTTCCATCCTAGACCATGGCTTGTTTGTTCAGGCTGTGGATACTGATAAACAGAGAGAAACACATAAAATATTAACACTGTATCCATGTTAAAGCGAACAAGCAACAGTAAGCCTGCCTTAGGCTGTCAGGAGCTGTGCTAGCCCCCCACCCCGGAGAGAGGGGCCGGAGCCTGCTGGCGGACACTGTCACCCTCCAAGCCGGAACTCAGGACAGCTTAACTGCACAGAGAGGGTTGCAAGCCTCTCTGGGATGCACCGTGGTGCCTATTTACCAGTAGGAAGTAAATTCCTACTGGTAAATATCTCCGTTGTTTTTTAATTACAGAAAAACTACTTACGTGCTCCTCATAAAAATTTAAATGAGGTACAAACGAGTAACAAAAACCAAACACATGCATAGTCTTTCATCTTTGTAACAATACCTGTCTATCCAGGATGAAGATAAATGTGCTCACACATAAATGTTTATTATTATCTTTAATTTGAATAGCATACAAAGACTGTTGTTTTGGATCTCTTGCTCTTGTCACGTCACCATGTATGTTTAACACACTCCCAGGAATGTGTAATTTTTGGGGGGTGGGTAGCAGGAATTGAGTTACAGAAAAGACTCTGGAAAGTGCGGCATAGTGGTTTTCCGGTCCATTGTGCAGTTGTGCAATGTTAATGAGGAAGATTCTGCAGAGAACGGGCTCCGTCCAGGGCTGGGAATGGGGGAAGAACAACAGGGTTTCCAGACAGACCCTTGCCTTGTCCTAGGGCTGGATACGGCTCCCTCCAGTGGGAAAGGAGTACTGTCACAGAGAAGGATAAGGCGGAGTCATCTGCGGGACACTGGCTGAGCCTCTGGGCTGCAAAGTTAAAGTAGACACAAGGACCTAAGTATCACAGAGCTCCTATGAGAAACCAAAGTATGCATAATTAAAAAAATAAAAGATGAACGGTAGGAAACAGAGAGATGGAGCATTTGTAAATGGAAGGGACCAGAGGTGGAGTGAGGGGGGGAAAGTAAAGAAGCAAGGTGTGTTAAGGCTGTGCACCCGCTCCCGGAGACGTGCGCTGAGGAAACGGTTACAGATAAAGTGATCCTGACCGAACAGGAAGAGGGCAAGGCGGGGCGGAGAGGGCTGCCCAGGGGCCCAGGTTTTGGGTGCTGGGTCTGCGCAGGTCCTCTGGGTCAGCCTCCTCCGTGGACTCCTCAGCGGGTTGCTCCGTGTGCCTTTCCCAGGGCTGCTGTAACAGCTAATCTCTCCGTCATCGGCTTGGGACTTAACGTTGTCCCCTAGTGCTGTGTTTCTGGGTGTCAGGAATCTGGGAGCGGCCGCGCTTTCCTCCACCCAGACCTCCCTGGGCCTGGCTCCCTCGGGACCCGCTCAGGCACTTCTGGCTCCTCAGAGGTCACAGCAGCCCCGGGCTCACAGCCCTTCTCTGTCCCCCAGGCCGCAGGGTCCCCTCTCCTCTGCCTCTACCCATGTCACATCTTCCTCTGACACAGCCTCCCTTGGGGGCTGTAAGGCCTCTGACTACACCCCACCCTCGGATAATCCGGGGAAACCGCCTGGCCAAGGTCTGCTACTTAGCAGCTGTGATTCTGCCTGCACCCTCATTTCCACTACGATTCACAGGTCACAGAGTAGATAGAATGGGAGCTTCAGGGTGGGTGTCACGATTCTGTCCCTGGTGTCTGTCTCTGGCATTTCTGGCGATGCTGAGCCTGAGAGGTCAGAAGGTACCATACCTCCCACCAGCTCTTCCCACCCACAGATCCCCACCTGAGGTAGCTGGGGTTCTCGGTGCATTTGGGCAGGGGACCCTGGGGAGGAGGAAGAGGACACCTGCCAAACTGGAAGCAGCATCTGGGGCCAGCTGGCCGAGGTCAGTCTTCACTTCGAGTGTCATCTGTGGGAGGTGACATGCTCTCACCTCTTGAGTCTGCTCTGGTTGGGCCCCTGAGAAACAGGAGAGAGATGTGGGTTTGGATCAGTGCTACAGGCTGGAGAGTGCATGCCTGTGTCACAGCCTTTGCACACCCAGTGCTGCTTGGAACAGTGCAGGGAGAGAGGTGGGGACAGAGAAGCAGCAGCCGCAGCCTTGGTGGACTGTGCTGCAGGCGGGGGGAGGCACCCTGGCACCTGGAGAGGTGGTCTTGCTAGTGGGAAGGGCAGAGACTTCCCTTCTGGAACAGGACACCCACATCCCTCCCTCTGCCTGCTGTCCCCATGCCGCTGCTGCCAACCTGCCGGACAGTGTCCAGAATATGCATAGCAAGACCCTTGGGGACAGTCCCTACCTGGCTTTGCACACGGCACACTTCTGTACCCTGTGCTCTGGCTCCAGGCCATAGGAGACCCTGTTTCTCTTGGCACCTGAGAGGGTGGAAGGGGCCTTGGGTTCTGGTCAGGTGTCTCCTGCAAGCTAGGAGGACGTCTGTCCCAAAGGTTGGGATGGAAGGTCTGAGAGCTCAGCATGGCCATAGGATATCCACAAAGCTGCCCGTGAGCCCTGCCTTGCAGTTTCCAGGGTGCCAGCCTCACACTTCAGTTCCCCACTTTGTCAGTGATGGTGTTTTTTAAAGACTGTGTGTGTGTGTGTGTGTGTGTGTGCACCTACATACACCATGGAAGTTCTAAACAGTGTGTGACAGATCCTGTGGGCTGAAAGCCTTCTGCTCTAGGGTGGAGGAGACAGAGACAGGGGCCCCGGCTTCTCGCCCAGCCCCTGTCTGGCTCCAGCTCTGGGCTTCTCCCTGCATGTGAAAGGTGTGTGTGCTCCAGTTGAACCAGAGTGGGCCTGGACTTGGTTCAGCAAAGATGGAAAGCAGGGTGTCACAGAACCTGTGAGGCAGTTGCCAGGCCACCAGGGAGGCACCAGGTAGGTCCCATCCTATGTCCATGTGCACCTGGACTCAGCCCTGCCAAGGAAGCTGCTCTGGGACCCAGTGGTCCAGCCCGGTCCTCTGGGACTGCCACTGCCATCACACCAGCCCTTTCCCCTTGTCCCTTGTCCCAGATCTGCCGGTTTGGGCCTCCTGCTAGGCCCTTTCTCCTCTGCGCTGGAAGTGGGGGGGGCCTTACCTTGGGAACATTCAGCGCCTGTCACTCCTGTCTTATTTGAGTTCCACAAAAACAGGAACAATCAATGCCTGAAACATTTCCTGTTCAAATACAAAGCTCTTTCTTAAGAGCGACTTTTGATAGCTGTCATTAAAAGGAAATAGGCACAGTATAAAAAACTCAACTCTCGTAATAGAAAAATGACTTGATTTCTCTATTTTGTTACTAGTTAAAAAGAAAAAAAAGCACTCTGAGAAAATCCTCTTCTACCTAGGCCAAGTGTGATCATGGAGCATGTGTCTCTGAAGTCCCAGCCTGTCCTCAAGTGTGATACACACAGTCCTGCTTCTACCTAGTGGTGCCAGCAACTCCCTCAGGAAAATACTTCCTAAGGCCAAAGACCTCAGATGAAAGATGTCTCCACAATGGAAGCAATTATTTACCACTCCTGAGTCAGGGCAGTGAATTCTTGTGCTTTGCCTGTGTTCTCTCTCTCTCTCTCTCTCTCTCTCTCTCTCTCTGACCCTCTCACCCCGCTCCCTCTCCCTCTCCTTCCCTCCCTCCTTGTCCTCCCAGTCTCTGCAGCCCATAAATCCCAACCAGCTCTGCCCTATGGAAAGGCAGCAAGCATCTGGAGAGTCCCTGCAGCCCAGTCTGCCTCTGACTTGACTGCTTCATCCTGCACCCCCAGCTGGCACCTCCTGTGCAACCTCACCTCAGGCTCCTTCCCTCTAAGAGGGAGCTCCACCTGGACAGGTGCGATGTCCGCTGGGAGCTGGGGACACGCAGCCTGGGATGGACATCCCCGACCAAGTCCACACAGAGACCTGGGTGTCACCATCACCGGAGTCCTTTGTAATATTTGCATTTATTTTGTGCATTTTGGAAGAATGTTCCACACAAGGATGCGAGCTTCTCCAGACTGCCAAGGGCTCTATGGAGCAGAGAAGAACTTCTCAAGTAGGGAGGTCCTGCTGGGGGAAGTGTGGGCAGAGAGAGAAGACACCCTGCTTCCCAAGGGTAGAGGACGCCGGCCATGAGGCCGTGAACTGCCCAGCTTGTTCTGTGTTCCCAGCACCTGCTGGCCTTGTCAGTGCAGGGACATCCAGGGCACCTAGGGAGGCGAGTCCTGCTGGGCACCTGGAGAGCACAGCAGGGCCTGAAGACTCAACTCCCCTGTAGCCAGGGCACCCAGCACAGGTCAGCTGGCCCCAGGGTCCCTGCACACAGCACGGCTTCCAGGAGGTAGAGATGAGTGTGTGATGCAGGTTTGGTGAAGGGAACGGCCACTCCCAAGCCAGAAGAAGGTCCTCTTGGGGGATGCAGACTCTCATCCTTGTCTTGAGGGTTGGGTCTACTTCCTACCTTCCAGACGAGGGAAGGTGAGGGCACGCACGGGTGAAACAGCTCAAAGTCCAGAGTGTGCACGTGCGTGCACCTGTGTGGATGCTTGCATGTGTATGCATATATGTATGGGCATATGTGCACTTGAGTGTGTGTCTGTGTGCATGGCTGTTTGCACTGTGTGTTTGTCTGGGTACGTGTGTGCCTCTGTGTGTGCATATAGATATTACTTGCATATGTATACACATGTGTGTACTTGTGCACACTTGAGTGTATGTATGGGCATTTGCATCATGTTTATAGTGCATACCTGTGTGTGTACATGCATGCATACTGCGCAATACTATGCGTGTATGGATACTTGCACTTGTCGTGTGTGTATGGGGCATCTGTGCACCAGAGTGTGTCTGTGTGCCTGGATGCTTACATTACATGTTTGTATGTGTGTACCTCTGTGTGTACATGCATGTGTACATGTACCTGTGTATGTGTGTGCATATGGATGCTTGCATGTGCATGCATGTGTATATGTACATTTGAGTATTGCCTGATTATGTTTGTATGAATATACCTCTGTGTGTGTGTGTGTGTGTGTATGGCTACAAGTAGATGCACCTGTGTGTGTGCATGTGTGTATGTGTTTATGTAGAAGGAACTTGTGGAACACAGACAAAAGCCAAGTGGTGCACTGTATCTTGTGAGTCTGAAGCTGGGTGGGGCCCGGCTAGGCTGAGGAGGCCACCCTGGGAAGGGTGTGGGGACAGGAAGAGGTGCTTTGTGATGGGTGTGCAAGGGCAGAAGAGCAGAAGGACTGAGGACAAGAGCTGCATTAATGTTTTAGGTAGGAGCCTGTGAGGCCTGACGTGGAACTGACAGGAAGGGCTAGGGAGTGAGGCGGGCGTCTGAATCAGGGGTCTCTGTTCAGGAAGCCGCTTGGGGCCTGTAAACATCTGCTGACTCCTAATGTGTGCCCCGTGCCATGCTATTGGAGGTAGGGTCATCTCCTTGACAGTCAGACCCTGATGGCATGCACTCAAACATCTTTAACACTGGCACTTCCAAAGGTGTCCTGGGCACATGCATGTGCCTGTGTGTACCCACATGAGTGGCTCCCCAATTCTCTTTCCTGCTCCCCACTCCAGGCCATGGATGGACACTGCAGCTGCCTGACCCCATGCAGCTTTCAAAGTCCCCACTTACCCAGAGAAGGACAGGTATGTAGTCATCCTATCCAAAGGCTGAAATGTGATAAGACCTTGTGCTCGCTTGTGCGTGTCTGTGCGCAGGTGCACACAGGGCCCTGCGTCAGAAGCACTCACACATTGTGACGGAATGACTGAGCAAGTGAGTCAAATGGGAGGAGGGTCCTGCCCGGAGAAAGAGGACCCCTTCCTGCCAGGGTCCCCATATGAATTGCTCACGTTCCTCTCCGGGCCCAGTGAGAGTGGCCCACTGCGCTCTCACAGTCCAGGTGTGCGTGGTCCTTCTCTGGCCTTGTAAGGACCATGCCTCACAAGTTTTGCTAATGATAACACTGCAAGGTGAGAGGTAGATGAAAACAGCACAGTTCTGACAAATTTCCATCAGAAGCTGGCTGTGCTGCCCTGAGTGTGTGTGGAGTCTGGAGCTTCTGTAGCAGGTCCCCAAGCCTTGTCACAGCTCAACTAATTTCAGCTCATTGCAAAAAGTGCTAAGAGGCAGAGCTAGGTGTAAGAGAGCTGAGAACACAGAGAGGAACTGTTAATAAAACATCAGAGCAGAGATCAAGAAGATCGAGTCCAACAGGAGGCACAGAGGGGGCTCCCTGGTGCCCTAGTTGGACCAAGGAAGTGGAGGGGAGGGAAGGAGCGCTGAGTGTCGCAGGAGCTAAGGAGCTTCCGGCCGTGACTGTCTGTTATTTGGGGAAACTGGGATGGGGACATGATGGGGGGTGGGGCTCAGCTATGTGCCCTGCTGAAGCCCGAGATGCACGTGCTTCTCCTCTGCCTGCTTTTTCAGAAGAAGAAAGTATTTTCTGTTGATGTGCTTTCCTCTGTGACCACTGGCCAGCTACCAGGATGGGCCTGAGAGTTTGCCTGTCTGCCAGATCTTGACTCTGGGGCGCTTGTGCTGAGCAGAGAACATGCCCTAGGGGAGTGCTGTGTCTGCCATGGAGATGAGGGTTTTAGTTATGCTCATGATAGCTTCTCAAGAATAAATGAATGGTTAAATAAATAAAATGACAAATGAATATCGGGTGTCCACAGCTGTGGAACTTTGGAAACATGTTTGCAAATCTTTTGGACCATCTTTTTTAAGAGACCTGGCATCTCTGTCCCCTTTCTTTGACTGTGGGTTCTACATGGCTTGACCTATGCCACACAGTGGGAGTGACTGTCCATTTCCACAGCCCAGACCTAAAGAAAACTGGTAGCTTTAAGTGTTTGTCTCTTGGGCCACAGGGCCACCATTCTGGGAGGAAGCTCAAGACATCCTGAGGAGAGGCCTCCACAGGGAGCACCAGTTGCCACCACGACCTGCCTGCTAATGGGTCCAGCTGGGCTGACCCAGCTGTCACCCTGGGGACTGATCCCACTTCTCTGCTGAGCCTGCTTCAAATTGTACAAAGAGAGTGAACAAAGAGAGTGTTGTTTTAAGTCCCCGAGCTTCAGGGGGCTGTCTGGAGAACTAGTCCAGATGCCTGGCAGAACTGTGACTACTGTGACACAGGGCTCTGTGAGGCACAGTTATCTTCAGGTGTCCTGTTTCTTGAGGTTACATGGCCTTAGTGGCCAGAGGAAATTCCAGGATATAACCCCAGTCTCCGCGTCTCTAAGAGAATAGCATCCAGTTTATTCTTACACAGTGTAGATAAGGTGAGGTCTGTCGAGGGCTTGCAAGGCGTCCCACTCAGCTTTCCCTCCCTCCTCCAACCTCCGAGGGGGCAATTGATTTATTGTTGCTTTCAGAAGTGACTGAAAACACAGGAGAACTTGGTGAGAATCATTGTTCCCGGTGACACAACACAGAGGACCTAAGCATGGGAGAGAAACTACCTTTCCTACGGCTTTGACTCTGTAGGAAAATAGTTTGCATGCACCACCTTTCAACAAAAGCAAACAAATATATTTTAACAAAAGTGATCTTGAGACAGAATTTTAAAAATACTTCCCCAGACTGAAGGGATTCTCAAGTGGGGCAGACCCTATGATTGCAAGTCATGTATTCTGACACTGACCATTTAAAGATGGTCTTACAGGAGATGCCCTTGGTGACAAAGGGCTACAGTGTTCCCTACCCTTGCACCAGGCGCTTCAGGGCCCACTGCTGGCTGCTAAGTTGTGGGCTGGATCTTAGCTGGGTGAGGCCCTTTGCAGATATGGCCTCCCATACCCCATGCTGCCTTCGTTCTGGAAGGTGGCACAGACAGGGTTGGAGACATGATCATGACAAACCTCACAGCCCCTGTCTTTTGTGGGCTGGGACTTCTGCATGTCCACACGTAGCTCCCCCAGTTTATCTTCCTCAGCCAGCATGACAAGCTTCTGGAGATTAGACAGCACACATCTTTCCCTCCAGAGCCAGGAAGCAATGCTCAAAGTAAGGTCCCCCAAAGTAAACTGCAGCCACTCTCAGCGACAAGGGCCTGAGCTCCTCTGATGATAATAGTTGATTTCATATGAGGGAAGCCAGCATGACAAGCTCCTCCAGGAGAACCAACAGTTCCAAACAACAGCAACACTTAGGAGAACGTGCAACACTACCCTTCCTCTCCAGGTCTCCTGTTAGGCTGGCAACGGTCCTCAGGTGGGCCATCTGTGCTCAGCACCACGCTGATTTAGTGCAGCTGCAGTTTAAGTTGACCACCAGGTACCAATCTACTACACCAAGACACGAGTACTGCTTCTCTGTTTAGGGCTTTTCCTCCACCCGTGTAATGGCTGGTTGATTGTGTCAACTTGAGAAGTTCAGTTAAGAGAAGTTTAACTAAATTGGCTCAGCAATTCTAGGGTACAGAGGATCCACCCTCAGGGTGGCTTGTTGCCTGGACGATATAAAGGGGAAGTGAGGAAGGACTGATCTGCTCCTGCTCTTTGGAGGCGCGCCAGCCTTCGCCTTTACCTTGGGCGTCATCTCCTGGCTGCCAGTGCGGACTCTCCAGCGTTCGCTTGCAGAGCCTTCGGCCTCCCGATGTGGACTCGCACAGGGCACTGAAGTGGGCTCCAGGCCTTGGACTGAGTCTTTCGGCCCCTGGTGTGTAGACCCCCTCTGCACGCTTCCCCCTCTGACTCTGGCTGACCGTTGTAAGCTGATCTTGTAATTTCTTATACAGTGTATATGTCTGCTGTAATATGTTTCTCTAGAAAACACTGACTGACACCCTGGGAAGGTTCCAGTCTGATTCACTTGTTCCTCCATCTCCCCCTTCATAACAGTGTTTTCTTCTGTACCTCGCTGCCTTGGAGTGTGGCCCTGACCGCCAACCCTGCGAGTCTATGGACCCATCCAGCCCCACCGTGAGCATGAGCCCCGCTGTCTCTCCGCCCGTTCTTGTCGCTCCCACATCCACACATCTGCAGTCACCGACTCACCTCTTCTCGTCTGTGAGCAGAAGGGCTCACGAATTTATGTCTCATCTTTAGATTGAGGGCTGGCAAACTCTTCCCAAGAGGGGCCAGCGTGTAAGTATCTGCATCGCTGGTCACAAGGCGTCTCAGTTCTGCTAGATCAATGTGAAGGACACACAGGCGATAGACGGGAGTGGGGTGGTGGCGGCCACATGTGGCCCCTGGTCACACTTTGCCAAATTGTGGTTTAGGATATGTCAGAGGTCCCCTCCGGGCACTTGAGCATTCACTAAATTATCTCCACCAGCCAATTCTACCTGTAGAAATCAATGTACAGTTTATTTCATTCCCCAAGAGTAGATTCTGCCCATGACCCGTAACTCCAATGTAAAGGACTTGAACCTTGGCTCCCTACGGCCTCCTTGTCCTGGTAGTCAGAGCTGTCAGTCAGCGGTGTGGCCCCTTCAGGAGTCAGCGTGTGATGGCAGCAAGTTCCCTGACATTAAGGAGCACCAAGAAATGGCTCTGCTTATTCTCTTCTGACAGTTCTAGGGTTTCTTGGTGGGTTCTAAAGTTCTGCGGCTGACTCTCACACTCCTCCAGACACAGACTCGGGGGATCCTGCTGTCTCCCACCTTGTCTGTCTGCCCTGTCCCTCCCTGGTTGCAGTGGTCAAGTACCTGCCTGCTGTAACTGGCAGTGCCCCGGGCTAGGTTGCCTCATCCAATTCCCCCTGCACAGTTCAAACAGGAACAGACGCCTGTTGAAAAAATGCATTGCAGCTGGAAAGAAGACATTGAGTCACTGAATTGCTTTGGTGGCTTCTAGGGCCTGAGACAGTGGCACGTGGCAGCAGGAGCTTCAGTTTTGCCTGGCTGTTTGATAGCTTTGTAGTGAGTTGTAACAGAGATGCTCCCTGCACTGGCGAGTAGTGTTCAGATCCAAGAGTGCTGCTGTTTGCGTGCTCAGCAAATGCTACCCGTGTGGCTGTGGGAGGCAGGCTGGACACAGAGTCTGTCTTCTCCTGCTGACCCCGCACAGGGCCCTGTTACTCTGCAAGTGCTCTGTTAGCACAACGATGCCTCCTGGGTCATAGACATTGCAGATCAGATCCTAAGGGCTGCGGATGTTTCTAGAGGGTTTCAGGAGCTGAGGAACCTTATTTGCCCCACTTATAAGCTCAGAAGTAAGCCTGTTGCAGTTTCATGGGTGCTGGTGGGAGACAGCACACCTGGCTCAGAGACTGAAATGCTTGTCAGACACAGCACAGCCCCTCCTGCACACAAGTGCCATGAGCATTCAGCTACGGGTGTGAGCGCACCTGCCTTTTGCTGTGGAGCAGGTTGTGATTCCTCTGGGAGGGCTTCTCAGTGGACACACACACACAGGGTGGCGTCAGGTGATTCTGTTACAGGGGCGCTCCTGTGCATTGTCAGGTATTGGCAACCTCTTAGTCCCTACCCGCTAGATGCTCTTAGTACCCAGTTTGGACTGCTATTCTCAGGTACATACAGGTCCATGCTCACTATTCCAACATTTCCGAGGAGAAAGGTTTTCCTGGAACACATGGCAGGTGGGCTCTGTGTCCCGTGGGTGCCACAGGGTACAGAAATGGTGTAGCATTCGGTCCACAGCCCAGAAATGGGCTCTGAGACACTCTCATTCATTGGGGACCAATCCCTAAAAAACAGATTTCTTTGCTACTGTAGACAAAGGGAAAGTAATTCAGAAGAATGTTCTTTTCCATATGATTAATATGGCCCATGGGATTAGTACCTTTTACTGGTGCTCTACTATGCTAATGGGAACCAATAGGACATGGCGTTTAAGTCAGAGCTGTGCTCAATGACACAAAGTCAGCTGTTGAAATTCACCCATCAGCTGAACGTTATCACAAAGTTGTTTCTAGGATACAAGAACAAGTCTGAATCTTGTTAGACATGTGTCCTTGTTAGTTTTTGGTGGTGACTCTGAAGTTTGACTGGTCGCTTCTGGGCTCTGCGTACTGTGCAGCTCCATGGTGCAAAGCACCCACTCCCTTCCTGCTGCGGAAGGTGGTGCCCACGCGTGGCCCTCGGGAGCAGCTGCCGGCCAGTGATGAAGGCGGTTCATGCCCTGACACTAAAGGTCCTGTTGCCAGCATTATATTTTGGGATAATAAATGTAAACTCACATTTCAGTTGATAGAATTTTAACATCTAGAAACCGAGGAGATTTCTACTCCAAGCCACCTCTATAATGTGAACGTGATTTTGAAGGCAAGTCTTGATCATAACTCTAAGTAGTATGTTCTGTGTGTGTTGTGGGCATTAATGCTGAAGGCACGTGATGGCATCTTATGCATCTTCGTTACTTCCTCATTGCTGAGACACGGTACCTGACACAGGTTGTAGAGGTTTAAGCCCACACTCGGTTAGCTCCAAAGCAGAGGCATGGCAGAGCAGAAAGAGTTCAGGGCGTGGCAGCAGGAAGCCGGGAGAGGGAGGTCAGGAGGGCAGGTAGGAAGACAGACCTTCCAGGCCTTGCTCCCAGTGACCCACTCCTCAGACCTGGCTTCGTCTCCCAATGTCACACTTAGCTCTAAACTCAGTGGTGGACTCACCCTGGATGAGGGTCACACTCTCCTGACCCAGTCACCTCCCCAGAGTCCCTCCTGTGAGTGCGTGAAGGACATTATGCATCAGGGATCCAGTGCGGACACCGCCACAGGCATCCGATTGGTTTCCTTCTCAGAGCCCACAGGAGTCAAATAGTAGATTTTAAAGATGCTGAAGCTTCTAGTGGACTTACTGAAGGAGAATTCAGGCTCTCTTGGGCAGTGACAAAGCCACGCATCACAGATGAGCTTCTACTACAGAAGAATGTCAGCACGGATGGTGTACTCGTTCATGTTTTTGTTTCACTTGCTCACTGATTTTATTGGCTGACTTTAATAATAGACTACTATTAATTCAGTTTCATCCTTACTGCTGTAGTTTTTCATAGTTTTTATTAATCTTTCAGTGTGTAGAGCTGTTTTTTGAATAAACCATTCTTCCTTAAAATCCAGTATCTAAACTTAAGGACACATATGCTGTGGATTAAATACAATTCATTCATACTATTACAACAAAAATTGCACCAGTAATGTTTATATAAATTTCCACCTCTTCAAATTGCTCCTTTAGAAACAACTGATATGTGTCACATTGCAAACCCTGGAGCGAGTTTACTTGGGAGTCCATCCCAAGGGACCACTGCGAGTGACTGGAATGTGATTCAGGTAAAGGAGAAACATGATAAGGGTTCGTTGTTCTGAAGGTTACCACTGAGGAAGACTGCACATCAGCTGTCTGGGGACTCAAGGGAGCATGTATTACAACTATTTTTTTGTACAACAGAATTACTTTTTACACCTGGATTCCTAACTGTCCCATTTGAGGAGTGCTTGCCTTGGTGCCAGGATTTGTCCACCACTGAAGTGCTGAAGCTGGCAGACCTTAAAGACATGGTGGGTTGTCTATCCCAAGGGTCTGCTGCATGAATGCTTTGAGATGACTGGCTTGCTTTTCAGATTCTCAGGGACAGTTTATCTTACAATATCGTGTGAAGATAGGGACTTCTGTCTGCTTTGTTTGTGTTTATATCTCCAATGTCTGACACATAATAGAAAGTTTTTGCTAAATGAATGCACACAAAATCAGGCATATAAGCTCATATGACTCTCTTATACAGTAAGTAGTACAAATTTCTGTATGTTGCCCACATGAAGTCTGCCTCAACAGTTTGCTTTTCTCCAATCCTTTTCCCTTGACTTTTTCTTTTCTCCTTGAAAAAGAGAGTGGGTGGGAAAGATGGACCACAGGCTTTTCTGTCCTGGTGGGAGCAGCTACTCAACACTATCCCCACTCAGGCTGGCCCGGAGCTCTCAGGCAGAAGTCTACACACAGGGCTGGTGGTCTTGGAGCCGGAGGCAGTACGGTGCAGGACAAAAGGATTCCCCTGGGAAGGCCTCACAGAACCCACGTGGAGTCACTTTACTTATGTATCTGAATGGCAAAGGTTGGCATGTTCTGCCTGCAATTTTATTTTTATAACCCAATTCTGTGATAAACAGCATCTGTGAAGTTTAATCAGAAGATGAGCTAGAATGGCTTGGCCTTGTTTTTAATCTTCACTATGCTTTGTCCCTGGGGTTGTAGATGAAAGTTACTCAGTACTGTAGCCTGCGGCATATAAACACATCCTTCTCCAAGCAGAGACTCTGCATATGCTTACAGGAGTTGATTAAATTAGTATGTAGGATGTGATTTCATTCAAGCAGTAAAAGCTGCAGCTGCTTTTAAAGAAATGAAGCTGTATTGTATGTGACTTCCCTGTCACCTGTGAGAATGACACTAGGCAGAGGTTCAGCTCCCACCCCACTGCTGCAGGGGTTCCCCTCCAGAGATGCACAGCTCCTGGAGGACCTTCCTCAGGGAGGGGGTTCGGCTGCGAGACAAATGAGCTTTCCTGGCTTCTGCACTGTACACGCCAACTCCTCACCAGCAGAGGTTGGAAGTCATGGATTTCATTACTGCAGTGCATTAAGGGCCAAGGGAAAAAAAATCCAATTTGATACTGCCTCAGTGACTCTGGGTTTTAATCAAATGGATAAGAAAGAATCATTAACTGATGCTCAGACTGTTTAAAATTCTGGTGAGGAGGAAAAGAAATGAGATTGCGATGCACAATGGAAGGTCAATATTTGCTGGCTCGCTGAAGCCTATAATTTTATAATGTTGGTCATTACCAAGATGTTTACAGAGAAGCCCGTGGAGATGTAGAGTGTAAGGGTGAGTATCCTGATCCCTATACCCACACGTGGGGAGCCTCGCCACAAAGACTCGTGCCGATCCTTTCTGGAACGGCCCAGCAAGGGGATTGTGTACATTCCTTCCATGTGCCAATAAAATAGTTCCTTTTCTTGCTCAACAGGAATCAGGGGTCCTGTGCTGAAGCATCCCCAGGGAGGGAGGCCAGCAGGCTGTGTCCACTCCTCTGGCCTTCCTTGTACCTTCAGTGGTGCAGGCCTTCTCTGCATCTGTACTGCCTTTCTGAAGGCCGCATTCCCTGTGTTTCAGGAGGTGATGAGGGGCGTGCTCATCCTGGTTCTGTAGAAAGCCCAGGAGCTGATAAGATGGGCTGAGCCAGAGCCAGTTCCCCAGGGTCCCACTGTGGGCTGAAGTGTGGGGATGGACCTGTGAAGACCGGGAAAGTGCTGTCTTAGCCAGTAGCAGGAGATGCGTGACACAAATTTGAAGCAGTTCATGGAAAGAGCAGACAATTAAAAAAAATGTGAACCAGAACCAAAGGTATATAATAGCCATGAAAAATGTGAATAGTATCAGTGGAAAGAGAAAGGGTTGCGGGCCAGAGCGCCCCACACTCTGGTGCTGGATGGAGAATTAGACTCAGAGTGGGCAGGCGGCCCTGGGTAAACCCCTGTGAGCTGGTTTCCAGTCTCACCCTGGGAGTGCAAAGGGATGGACAGACTGTCCAGCTTAGTGGCATGATTTACATAAAAGCCACAGACATGATTTGCATAAAAGCCACAGAGGCTTTTTTTTCTGTGAAAGTCATGGAATTACCACCAACCCTTCCCTTCTGCCTTTAAATTCTCAGCTGGGAGTTCAGAGTTTGTACCCAGCTCTGGGGTTGAGGCTTCATTAAGACAACCACCCAGCAAGGAATATGGTACTGTCTTTGGAGCTGGCCCTGACACTCTGCTTGTTAACAGAGTTTAACAATTTATCGATTTGATTCATGCAACCAATGGTTCCATTATCATTGTGCTAATTAAAAACATCTATTCCTAACTGAGTCTTACTTCTAAAAAAATGGCATAAGAACAGCAAGATCATTGCAGTACCCTCTCGTGGGGTCTCCATGGCAGCAGCCAGAGGATGGGGATTGACCTGGAGAGTCAGCCCGCTGCCAGCCCTTCCTCCAGGCAAGATGGCACACCGGGCACTGCAGGCCACAGAACAAGGTGGTTGAACATGAAGTCAGGGCCAGGGCCTGCTGGGACCAGCTCTGGTGTTTCTAGCTGGTCCTGACTGTGACAGGCAGTAAGGTGTTCAGAAGATGCCTATGTGTCAGTCAGGATTAGTCTGGAGAAAGCAGACCATGTGTCCGGACTTCTGGAATATGCTCAGGGGTTACTTCTCATGATTAAAAAGCCCTTTGAATTTCCTCTGCATGAGGCTGGTATTCAGCAGATTAGGTAACATTGTCTTAAGGGGATGATCCCTATCCTCACTGGACACCTGTGGGGCATGGCTGAAGCCAGAGGTGGACCCCACATACGTGTGGGACTAATGCAAGGCCAGTCTTGAGAACATGAGGTGACCGAAGTGAGCCACGTGAACAAGCTGATAGACAGAGGGTGTCATGTGACACCAACCTGCTGAGTGTATAATTACAGTTTGCAGCTGTTGGCAGTTTTCTCCCATCTGCAGAGAGGGCTACGCCAGACCTCAGCTCTCCACATTCCGACTTGCATCTTCTTATACTTCATCCTCCACCGTCTGCCCCACTGGGAAGTGTGAGAGCTGCACTGGACACAGTAGACACCTCCATAAAACTATTTCCAACCTCAATTAAGAAGAAGTGGTTCCCACAGCCTTTTTCTTTTTCTGAAGTGTTTGTCTTGCGAAGCCACTTAGCTTTCTGTTCCGGAAGGGGTGTGTTTGGGGCGTGGTCTGAGCTTGCCCTGCAGCCTGGCGGTGTTCACTGCGCTTCATGGAGAGACTAGCGACTCCACTTCTGCAGCATTTTCCATCCAGGAAAGAAAGGAACGAGCTCTCCCTTTTCCTCGAAGCCTGCTGACAGTGTGCGCCTATTTCCTTGGTTTCAGCGTTTGTTTTTGAATAATTTGCAATGGCCCTACAGCACTTTAATGCGCAGATGCTTTTGTTATAAAATCATATTTCTTTTCAACTTTGCAGAAAGCCGATTTCCTCTTCACCCCTCCTTAACCTGCCCCTTATGCAATGACTCCAAGGACAGCACCCACCTCCTTCACTCTGCAGCCAGCGGGTAGGGCACAAAGCTGCCAGTTCCGGGGCTTCTCATTCTTCACCCACCCTTTGCTGCTGAAATCTCAGTAGAAATTACATTTTAATAATAATAGCTTCTGACAGGCACACAAAATTGCACAAAGACACATTTATTTTTAATTTTCATTTCTATGGCGGTGATTTATGAAATATTTAAGATCTGAGAGATGCTTATCTGAAATACTGTAATCAGAAGACTAAGGGTTCTTTTGTTCTCTTTTACTTTTGACATTAGATATTAGTGTATCCCAGTAGCCCTGCTTAATCTTTAAAGCTTCTTGTGTGTCCAGTCATTTTCTTTAGTGCGGCAAGTGGTGTTTAGTTTGTGTAGAATCATAACAATTGATGTATTTGGCCCACGAATCCCTGTCACAGATCAGCTTGACCTAAATTTTTAATCACCTCTGATGTTTACTACCAAGGCGAATGTCAGACACTAAGTTATAATTCTGTTTGCTGTTAGATTCTCCAAGGGATCCTTCTGTTGAACCTTCTTCCTCTGAGCCAGACACTCTGGAATGCAATGTATAAGTTATGCACTGACACACAAAAAA
Source organism: Hydrochoerus hydrochaeris (assembly GCA_004027455.1). Lineage (NCBI taxonomy): Eukaryota > Metazoa > Chordata > Mammalia > Rodentia > Hydrochaeridae > Hydrochoerus > Hydrochoerus hydrochaeris. Next base: position 29,168 of record PVLA01011221.1, read on the forward strand.
TACAGAATGTAAAATACTCCCCATGCCACTGCCTCCTCCCCCGCCTCTCCCTAATCCGAGGTGTTCAGAGGGCTCCCGCTGTAGCTCGTGGTCTGGAAACTCCTCTTTGGCATGCAGCCTCGCCCACCAGGGTCCAGGTGGGTCTCAGGTGCCCCCTGATCCTTCCAGCTCCTTCAGCTCAGCATTCCAGGGACCCAGGCTGCATCTGACCTTCATCCTGCAAGGTGACTATGTGCTCCCTCATATAGCTTTGGGGCACCCATCCTACCCAATCCTACTGATCCCCGAGACTTGAATCAGTGCCTTCCACATGCTTCAAAAATGACCTGTGGTATGTTCTAGCTCATGTTCCACTGAGTCCTTATCATACAATTGCCAAGCTCCTTCCTCTTTCTGATATATGTGAATATAGGTAGCTTAAAGCACTGGATGTACAGTGATGTATGCTGTGGGCTGAATTGTTCCCCAAAATTCCTCTTTTGAAGACCTAGCAGTCAGTAGGGCTATATCTAGAGATAGAATTTCTATGATCATTGTGCATAAATGAAGCCTTAGGTTGGAGTCTTTATCTGCTAGGATGCGTGACCCTGTAAGGAGGAAGAGAGATCGCCTCTGACTCTGTGCACACACCAGGGAAAGGCCAGGGGCGTGCAGAGAGCAGGTGGCATCTGTGAGCTGGAAAGAGGCCCTGCAACAGCTGATCACACCACACTTGGGCTTTGGACTTCCAGTCTCCAGAGTTAGGAGGAGATAAACTGCTGATGTTTAAACCTTGTCATCTGTGGTACTGAGCTGACTATCATAGAATTATACTAGAAAACTCATGTCCCTGATCCAGCAAGTAAGGACTTTCCTGTATGCACTTGGGGAAAAGTTATTTATTCCCATAATTATATTTAGCAAGCAACACTAATGCATAAACACAGTTTTAAATTCTCTATTCTTTACCACAGATTAGTTTGACCTCATAACTGTAGCAGATTCATGGATTTCTCAAAATCACGAAGAGTCTGATGAAGCTTTGAAAATAATTTGAAGGATTTGTTTTTCTAGCCTTGGCTCTGTTCATCTGATAACATCTTAACCAATATTTGCTGCAATCTCTGAGGATAAAAATTGTTCATAAACTACAAAGAAATTGCACAGTCATGGGAGAAAGTGACTCTTTACATGGGCCATGTTTTCCTTCCCCGAGCAATGTAAGACCTGTAAAACCCTTTGCTGTGAAAAAGTAAAATCATAATAAAATAGAGTGCATGGAACCCCGCAGATGCTGAAGAAAAGCCTTTGGAACTGTGTGTTTTCATGTCATTAATGTGCAGCTCTCCCCTGTAGATTTCCAGAGGGTGCGTGAGGATGTGACATCCATTCTCCCCCTTGGGACCCTTCTTGGGGGCCTATTAATTAGTATAAAGTCATGCCCACAGGAGCCCAGCCCATCTGAAGGTAGAAAACTGGGCCATTGTTTGATGCTTATAACAAGGGAGTGCCACTTTTTGGAAGGGCTCCTGTCATGTGCTGGGAGTTTATATCCATGAGCCGGACATGGGTGCCTATTTATGGTGACTTTCTCTGATTTCAAGTAAGGGCAATGAAACTTACACTAGGGCTTTTGAGAAGCAATGGAGCTGTTATGCATCTGTAATCATCTAGCCAGGGGCACAGGTGGAGTCTCCCCATAGAGGACATCTAGCAGCAGGCATGGTGGACCATATGTGCTGTGCCCTCACCTGGGACTCACACTCGTCTCCATGCGAGAAGTGGCAGTGTGTGTGATCGCCTACACCTCTCTCCCTCAGCCTTCTGACTCCTGCTGCTCTCGTTAGTCCTCCTGCATGCCACCATCTGTCACAAAGGTCTAGTGGGTTCTGGGTAACTGCAGAAAGACAGATCACCCATTGGAATTCTATCAGAGCTGGGAAAAGTGTCAGCTTTCTTTGCTTCAAAATAAACACTCTAAATAAAGAAGGAGAAACTCCTTCCAGTGCTGGCAGTAGAAGAGCCCATGAGTAGAGACAGGAAGGCTCAGCTTGGGCCCAGCCCCGACCTCAGATGGACCACGGGCGGATCATCAGGGTGGGCCTGTCTTGCAGTTCTCTGAGGCACACAGGAGCATCCCCAGTGTGCCCAGGCACCCTGCACAGATTGCAAGCTCCCCAGCTTCCAGCACATGTCATCAGGTGGCTGGAAAAGTGTCATTGCTTCAATACAGCGTGACAGTGAGGGTATATTGGTCCACCTGGACTGCTATAATAAAATACCACGGAGTCGGTGGCTTATAAACGATAGAAATGTGTTTCTCAGTCCTGGAGGCTGGAAATCCAAGACCAGGTGCCATAGCTTCAGCACCAGGTGAGGGCTGCCCCCTATGGGCAGTCAGCTCCCTCTAATGCACCTGGCAGAGGGGGTGGGGAGCTCCCAGGCGCCCCCTTTGTAAGGCATTAATTCTGTCAGTGAAGGATCTATCCTCATGATCTCCCCAAAGGTCTTGCCCAAGAAAGTTAGAATTCTTCTAACATAAGAATTTTTAAAATAAGACAAACATTCAGGCCAACTACAGTAAGATTTAAAATGGGCCTAACATATCTTGGACGGAAGGGAATGCCTGTCATCCACTCAGTAGAGAAGGGAACCGAGGAATTCCCAGGGCAGCAGGAACGGCTTTGATCCAGACGCATGCCCAGCACAACCAGAGCCCAGGACAGCGTGCGCTTTCAGCTGACGCCCATGGGCCAAGCTCGGCCTTCCTGCTCCCGAGTCAGAGCGCTGGGTGCTCTTGGCCCTGCTGGGGAGTCCTGGGTGAGTGTGAGGTGAGAGAGGTGCTCCCCGGCTTCCTGCCCTACTCAAGAGTGGCTCGTTGCTTACAGCCACGCTCTGGCAAGGGTGCCTTTTCCGGCATGTGCACCTCGAGTTTTGAGTCGGCTTTCTCTGAGCCCCATGAACAGTTTGTGAGATACTGGCTCCTCACAGCCCCTCATCAGTAGGCGTGCTCCTGAGCACGGTGGAGGACGGCGAAGCCTCGTGTCCTTGGCCAGCGCCTGCCCCTGCCTTCAGGACCAGGGAATTCATAACTGCTCTCAATGCCTGAAACAGAATGCAACACAGAATAATCACAATGGGCTTCAAATTTATGCAGGGCTTTCCTTCCCTCCAAAGCTACTTCTTGTAGGCAGAAAATGATTTTGTTACCATCTTGGGAGAAAGAACAGATGGAAGTGGTTGATTAAATCCTTCTATGAGAGCAGAGAATTTATAGCAATATTGAAATTGCTTTATTCTTTCTATGAATAAGGGAGGAATAAAGTAAGAGATCGTAAAATTAGAACAGAAATAGTACAGTGATGACTTCACCTCTGCAAATGCTGGCTGTATGGGGCTGTGAGAGATGTGATTAGCCCAGAGTCCCAAGGAGGAAAGGGCCCTGCAGGATTCTAGCATTTCTGAGGGTTCCTGGCTCCCTGGATGTGCACCTGCTGGTCTTGCATTTCCCTATGGTTCTGACACTTGGTTCTACACACGGGTCACAGCGACAAAGGAGAAAAGAACAGAAAGTTCCAGAGAGTGAGATGTGAGTGTTGTACCCTTGCCAGTAGCTCTGTACCCAGCAGCTGCCTTTTGATTTAGGACAGAGACTGCCCAGGTCTGTAGAGGCTGGTGTGCCCTCTAGGGGGGGAGGGTGGTCAGCTCTGCTGGTGGGGCTAAGCCATTTGCACACAGTTCCACCAAGTGCAAGCCCTGGGGGACTGGGCTGGCTTTGGTCTCACCAGCCAAGGACACCAGGTGGCTGTGTCATTTTACACTGAGCTTTCCATTCACCTCCCTGTTTCCTCATCTTCCCCCTTTACCTTATCCGGTTCCTTTTCTCTCTCCTCTTCCTCTTTCTCTTTTATCTTCCTTAACTACCAAAGTCCTTACTTTGGGAAACAGCACATAAAAGGACGGGGCTGTAGGAGGGGCGGGGCTAACATGAGCTCTGTGTCGCGAGGACCCAGGCTGGGAATCTGGAGTTATCACACCAGCCTTGAGAATTGGTTCACCCAGCTCTTGCTGTAACAGTAGGTGGCAAATCCTCCTAGACAGAGCAGTGAGAAGCACGGGCCTAGCTGGGAGCTGAATCAGCTGCCTTGGATGGGATTGATTATCTGTTTTGTTTTGTTGATACCAGGGATTGAACTCATGACCTTGCACTTACCAGGCAAGCACTTGAGCTGCTGAGCTAAATCCCCAGCTCTGGATGGGATTGATTGATAGCATGAGGGTCAGGGAAGCAGTTGGCCTTCCTGGGACAGAATCAAGTCTGGCCACCCAGAGACAGACCCATCCCTGGCCACCCTGAGACAGACCCATCCCTGGCCACCCTGAGACAGACCCATCCCTGGCCACCCTGAGACAGACCCATCCCTGGACATCCTGAGACAGACTCATACTTGGCCATCCTGAGACACACTCATCCCTGACCACCTAGAGACAGACTCATCCCTGAGCACCTGGAGACAGACTCATCCCTGAGCACCTGGAGACAGACTCATCCCTAAGCACATATTTCCACCACAGCCCCAGATATTTCCAAAAGCAAAATGTCCCTCCCAGGAGATGGGCATGACATGTGTTCCATGCAGGAGGGGCAGTCTCTTTATTCTAAGATGTGCACAGCTGGATTGCTTTGCATGTTATGATCTAGGGAAGCTGTTTATGAAGTCACATTGGTCCTTTTATCTAGGGAGATATCAGTATTGGGGTTGGGACCCCTCAGTCAGAGGACTTCAGGAGGCCCCTTAACCCTGGAGGCAGGAGTTAGATAGCATCTTGGAACCTTGTCCAGAGTTAGTACCATTGAACCTGAGGTCCTGGGAGACCCATGGAGCCTCCAGAATGGGAGTTAAAGAGAAGCTCTACCTGGCTTTCATTTCTCAGGTGGTCCAGGGCAGGCACAGGAACTTTTGCCTACGTGCTCTGGGGGCAGGGACTTTGGATCACCTGTGAGGTGGCACCTACTTTTAATGCATAGTGGAGGAGCATCGCCGGGTCAGAAGTGCTCCCTCCTAGCCTCATTCCCTTTGTTAGGTGCCTGGTTCTCTGGCACCAGGTTTTGGTGCATTTATTTACACTCATCCTATTCATGAAGACTGAATTACAGGCCAGAGTCCCAAAGGGTTCTACAATAAGGATCTAGACACCCTGGCACATAGGCTTTGGTTTGTCCAGGCCTGGGACCAATATGGCCCCATGGGCAGTAGAGATAAAGGACCCTGTCCTGCATTGCCAGAGCAATGCTGGCCCCTGACTCCCATCTGTGCTTTCAGGAGCTGGTTGCAATGTCTCCAACATTTCCATCCCAGGCCCTGCAGTCTCCAGTCCTGAGCTCTGGTCTTGGTTTCTTGCCCTGTGTGCTGGCACAGAACACACCTCATAACAGCAGGACATTTGTGGGTGATCAGAGTGCCCCCTAAGTTGTCATGGTTGGCCAAGGGCAGGTACGGGGCTGACCGTGGATTCCAAATTCAAATTCAGTCAGGAGCAGGTAGAAGAGGGAGGTGAGAGGCCAGGAGGTGAGGTTCCTCCAGATGGGACCCAGGCAGGGCAGCTCTTGGCCTCACCCAGTTCCACAGGGGAGGTGGCCGAGGACAGGCAGGAAGCTTAGGGGGAGGGGTAGAGCTTTGGTTTATGCTGTTGAGTATCAGGGACCCAGTGAAGAGCCTGATTGCCTGTGTTAGGGGTAAAGTGAGAGGATAAAATGAAGAGACACATTTAGTAACACATGAGTGACTGGGAAGTCAGTGCCTCCAGATGGACCCTCTCCCAACACTCCGAGACAGCCACTATTTATGGGGTAATACAGTGAATGGCAGGGCTAGCAAAAGATTCAAATTTGGCAGAAGACTCAGAGATTAACGACTTAATGGACAAATATAATCCTGGGATGACTCAAGAGGGCATAGATGATCTTATGCTAAGAAGGACCTTGCCCTGGCGATCTTAGTTTTAGTCTTAGTGGGTGGGAGAGGGTGGTTTATCCCTAAAGAGTCACTGGGAAATCTCAAACAGGTGAAACTGATAACCCAGGTCTCCATTTTGTCTCTTAGGGAAGTTTGCAAAAGCAGCCATTGTGAATCTGTGGTCCCCAGGTTGAGGACAATAGATTTCCTTTGTCTTCAATGCTTATTATTTTCTCCTTCATTGTCTTTACCTGTTAGTCTTTTGCACATCATTTTGCTTCCTCTTGGAAGCCCATATCTGCATTCCTGGGTGTGTTCCTGGCAGGGCATGTTCATCTCTGCAGGAACCTCCTGGCTGGACTCTCTTCCATCACTGGGCTCCTCCTCTCCACATTTTGCAGTTCCCTCTGTTGTCTTGTGGTGTTAATCCCGGGCTCCTCTTTCATCTTCACTCTGAACTCTGGCTTCACGGAAGACCTCTCCATCAAGCGCCTCCATTTCCTGAGGAACACATTTGCACGCCTGCTCTTCTCACAGTTGTAGGGCACCTTCCACGTGCTGGGCTCTCTGATCTAGATTTAGATTTGAGCAGAAGGGAGGAACCTGGGAATAAAAGTCAAGTCCCCACCCACCTCCCCTTGCAGCTGATTGGATTCCTCCTCTCCCCCAGGGCAGCTGTGGGGACTGGAGACCCAGCAGCGTGACCATGCCTCAGATACGATTCCATTCAGGCCTTGTCTGGGTTGCCACGCTGGCCTTGTGGCCATGCTGCAGAGCACCAGGTCTAGTCCACCCGAGCTGCCCTGCCTTATGCATGCTCTATTTTGGTTGCTCTGCCCAGGTTTCCATTTCCGTGCCCATCCATTCAGTCTCTGGGGCTTCCAGGGAGAAGAGGACAGCCGAGATGTTTAAAGTCAAAGGTCAGCGCAGGGGAGCAAGAAAGATGATCGCAGTGGAGTGACATCGTGCCCATGGGCAGTGTATCTCATGAGTACCAACGGGGTGGCTTCGATGCCAGGAACGTGTCCTCTCTCATTTCTGGAAGCCAGAGGCCAGGAGCCAAGGTGTCTGCAGGGCTGCGCTTCCTCCGAGGGCACTAAGGCGCCTCCTGTTCTTCCTGCTTTGTGCCATGCTCATGCTCTCGCTTGCATACCTGGTGTTCCCACAGGGATACCAAGCAAGACACAGGACATCCCCGGGCCCCTGCTCACAGCACCCTGAAGTTGCCGCATGATTCTCCCACTCAGGTGGGAAAGTGTGGGCAGAAGGAGTGGGGTGTGAATCCAACTGAATTCCATGACAGTGAAATTAGAGCCATCAAAATCTGAGTCTCCAGATTTGTGACCAAATTTAAAGCTTGCCACGTGACTAATGGACATAACCATCTTATCTGACCTTGGACAGAAACATCTATAAATCAGAAAGCCTCTGGCCGAGGTGTATCAACTGGCTCTCCATTTGTTTTGATTTACACTACATTTTGCATCAGTGGGTGGTGGCTTGAGAGAAAAATGAATCGGACACCTGTTTCATCCGTCTTCATCTGGCACTCAGTGGTTTTATGACACTGGCGGGCTTTGAGGAAGGCGGACTCACTGGGGTGCAGGCCAGCATCCTGGGTCCCCAGGGTAGAGGGGCTGTGTGCAGGGGAGAGGGGCCTTTGTGAGTGTGCTGCGGGCCCGGCAGAAGCTGACCTTCCGGGCTAGCTGGCCACAGGCCATGTCCTTCTTATTTCAGTTTCACATCTTGAGCTGTAATTTACAAGAGAGAATGGCATATATTTAAAGCGTACGGTTGGATATTTTGTTTGCGTATAGGTAGTGAAATGGTCACCAAGCACCATAATTAAGCTAATTAACATTTCTACCACCTTGCGTGGTTGCCCGTTTCATTTTTGTTGTGCTGAGTACACAACCACCCCATCTCATAGCCCTGAAAACAAAGGAAGTGTGGTGCTGGTGACACCCTGGTGGCCCTGGAGGCCACATGCTGGGTGACGTGAGGACCACGGACCACAGTGCTGCAGGATCTCACCTGTGTGCGCCTCTGAGCTGGCCACTGTCTGCCCAAGTGCAGTCACTGACCTTGTTGTCTCACAGGCGTCCCTGTCCTGGGGTTCCCCACTGGCTTCCTCTGGGTGTGCTGGGCAGTGCTCATAATTCCAGATGTTCCAGCAGCTGGCCGGGCCCCTCAGATCTGGTCAGGCTGGACCTCGTTTTCAGGGGATGCCTTGGATGTCCCTGTTCGTCAGAGCTGACCCAGCTCTGCCCAGCTCTCCTGGTGCCTTGCTCTGGGTCACACTGTCCTGCCTTACTGCCTTTTTTTGGCCTGAATGCTGAACTGAGACTGCGATGGTCCTGGCTTCATGCCTGGAAGAAAATCACTTTGTCAGAACACGAAATTACAACCCAGAAGGTTGCTTAGTGAGCACAAACCGGAGCAGAGGGAGCTGGGCAGTCCTGAGGGACCTTTCCAGTGTGCTGCGTCAGCAGGAAGCACTCTGGGGCTATTTTCAAAAAAAAGAACCAGGAGGGAAGGGACATCCCAAATTGGGGCATCCATCCTGCCAGACAGCAGCTGGAGAGGGTGAAGTACACTTCCCACTGCCCCTGTGAAAATTTTGCTATCACTCACCAAGGCCCCTGCAGTTACAGCAGCGTGCGTGCCTGGCTTCAGAGCTGCATTTCGTCTAATAAAGCTCCATTTGCATTCCTTACTTCCTGAAGACTCTGAGGAGGTGTCTTAATCTCATCAGCGATGTATCTGCAGAATATTCTCAGGATTGCTTCTGGGGCCGAAGACCCATTCTAACCCCCAAGGACAAGTCCCAGATTTTCTGGCTGTGAGTCACAGTGGCTGACCCATGTATGTCCACAACCGGGATAGGATGGGCCATCTGCTCCCCTGGGTTCACAGGTCCCACATCCCAGGCCCCATTCCCCACTGAAGCACCAGCTTCTTTAGGCTCCAAGGCAAGTGTGGCTTCCTGGCCACACTGATCTCCTGGCCAGGAAGGACTCTCTAATGTGTACTCCACAGCTCTGCCCACTCTCCCTCCATAGTGCTTGGGTTTCATGTGATTACTACATATATTAATTTCCTAGAGCTTCCATAACAAAGTGCCATAAACTGGATGCTGTAGAGCAACAGAGATCCATCTCACAGCTCTAGAGGCCGAAGGTCAAGGTCAAGGTGTCTGCAGACCTTGTTTTTTCCGTCTATTTCACGCTGCTCTCCAGTTCCGGGTGACCTTCATTGTTCTCCAGCTGGAGAACCATCTTATCAGTTTCTACACTCAGCTGGCTGCCCTCCCATTGCATCTTCACTTCCTCTTCCTTCTGTGTGAATGTCTGCCCAAACTTGCCCTTTTAAGCACACCAGTGTTACTGGATGGGGGTCCAGACCTTAAGGCCGTTAGGCCTTATTTTAACCCAATGATCTCTGCTATTTCCAGTCACACTCTGAAAAACGTTGGACTGTAATGTACTTTTTGGGGTAACACAACTCAGCCCACGGGATTGTGTTCCTCCATACCAGATCCAGGATCTTGGGAAGATGTTGAGCTGCTTTTTTGTTCCTTTCAGGATTTCTTCCATTCTGTCTGGCACAACGGGAGACACTTATGCACTGCTGAATAAGAGGGACACATGCCTCTTATTCAGCAGGGCGTTGTGAAATGATGTTATCACTGTGCGAACATCACAGAGTGTGCTCACACAAACCTGGATGCTCTACATAACTTTCGATGCTGTTGAGACATGCAGTGAACAGAGGGTGGATGAGACTATTGACTGAATGTCACAGAATAACCTTTCACAGTTGTGTTAGTTACTTTCTGGTCACTGAGACAAAATACCTGACACTCACAGTTTAAGGAGGGTTTACTTTGGCTCACAGTCTCAGAGGGGTTAGTCTGTAGCCATGTGACCCTAAGGTACAGGACAACTGTTCAACCACAGCAGTCAGGAAGCAGAGGAGGGAAGGGAGGCACACACCTTTACAGGTTGTCACATTCATCTGTGAACTCACCAGTGGATGGCTCCACTGTTGATCCGGTCACCTTCTAAAAGTCCTAGTTCTGAACACATGAGACTTTGGGGGTGGGGAACGTTTCAGACCTAAGCCATAACCACAGTCAATTGTTTATATAAGTAGAAGATGTGTATTCTAAAGTCATGATAAAAGTATAGAAAGTACATAAACCAGCAGCACAGGCATTTATTGTCATTGTCAATTAGTATGTGTTTCATGTGCACAGTGGTATGTGCTATATGTTTATAGGGTTTGCAGCATGCATATCTGCTTACGCTCCAACACAGGAGCATTGAGTTGTGTTACAGCATCACATTGGCTCTGATGTCACAAGGCAGTAAGGACCTGTTGCAATCTTACGGGTGTAGCATGGTAAACACCTTTCACCATAGGCTGAAATGTTATTTTGTGGCATGAAACTGTATTTAATTGTTCTCTGTTGAGTGAATGGATGAAAGAAAGGTGATCATCTGAGATCTGGCCATCTGTACCCCATGTCACACCCACCCGACTACCTCCATCACAGGAAGCCGACAGCGTCTCCACCCCAAGTCAGGTAGATAATTATCCTGCTTTGCTTGAGAATCCAAGTTTGTGGAAGGACTCGATTAATTTGCTCTACTCTTACCTCTGTCGGGGTAACAAACAATAGAAAGTGGTGGAACATAGAAAATGGTCTTGTTAAAGGGTAGTGTTGGCAGATGTAGCAAATAAAAATGTAGAACTCCTAGACAAATTTGAATTTCCCAAACATTGCATGAGACACACACTAAAAATATTCCTTATTTATCTGCAATTCAAATGGAACAGGGCATCCTGTATTTTGTCTGACAGCCCTACCATGGCTGGTACCGAGTTGGTGGACTACATTATTGAAAGTTGCAGACAGATTCTTGCAGAGATTGAAAAGTGAGCAGCAGGAGACCTTGAGGGAGGTCGGGCGGGAGGGGCCGAAATGCAGGGACATGTGTCCGGCTGGTGTTAATCTCTCCTTTTGCTCTTCCTATTGAGACACAAACAGCTCTCCGCTTCCCTCCACTTGCCTCTTCCCCTTCTGAAACACTCTTCTTTTTCTGTCTCTTCTTTGCTGAAGGCCGTGGTCTGCCTCACACAGCGAGTAGTACATACCGTCATGGCCCCTGCACAGTATTTACTGGCTTAACAATCATAGCCTTTTGGGCTCCATTCTTTGTCTGCAGGCAACTGACCTCACAGCAGAGCCCAGGACCCACCCTTGCCCCGTGATCGCCGAGGCCACGTTCCAGGGTGAGCTGATACCTCATTGACTGATTGCGGTTGACCACAGATTCTTCAGGCTCAGGGTCCATCTGGGTTTGAATCTTCTGTCTCAAGCTTTCTAGGTGATTATGATGTTGTTCTTATCTATCAAAGTGCGATAGCCACAGGCCACTCTCATACACTGTGAGGATTAGATTCAGCAGCTCAGCTGGGGTGTCGTGGGTCTGGTGTCATGGATCTAGTTCAAAGATGCTCCTGATAGACATCATCATTGTCACCACCACCACCACCACCCTCACGTCACTCACTGTCACCATTGTCAAAGACACAGCCATGGCCAGCACCGCCATCCCTTCACAAACCCCTTCTAGGGTGACTTTGAGCTCTTAAAACCTGGAGGAAAGCTAAAGCTCCATTCAATTCTGATGGAATTGCAATGCCTCTACCAAAATCTTGATGAATTCTCCAATGGGATCCATTTTCAGGGTTACTTTTGGGTCAGAAGAATCCTGCTTGTATGGAGTTGGTCCAGTGTAGACTAAGTGTCATTATCTTACCAGTTTGATACTGACGTGGTCTTCAACGCTCACACAAACATTTAAATATGTAGAAGACTGGACGAAAACTTTCAGGAACACGCGAGCATTAATACCGTAGCAATGCAAACTTAATTTCAGAGGGTTCTTCAAAGGGGTCCCTCCCACCCACTTCTTCAGCATTTTCTGTTCTTCTGTCATGCTGTCTCCAATTTCTCTCCTTCCTCATTCTGCTCATTCTCTTGTCTCCAGCTCCTGTGTGTCCTCAAGATTTTACTTTGCTTCCAAATGTTTTAGTTTTCCTCTAAGCATTTTGCCAAACACCTCTCTTTTTTAAATGGCCTGCTGCAAGCATTCAAATGAGAATGCTTTTACCCATCTAGATGGGCTTAAAAGCTTCAGTGAGCAGCCTGCCTTCTCTGCCTTTCAACTTGAGATAATTCAATTCAACTTTTGCTTTCAGCGTGTGGCAGCAAATCTCTTTCATTGCAGAAAGGCAGCCATCTCTTAAAAAAAAAGACTCTGGTAACATGTTTTCTTACATGTTTTGTTTGATTATCAACACTGCATCATCCTTAATTTCTAATTATTGTCATACATTTTTTTCATTGCATTTAATGAGTAAAATCAATGGCAGAAATAAATTCATTTACAAAGTCCTTCTTAAAATGCTCTTAGGAAAATCAAGAGGTTTAATTAAGTAGGTGTGGGCTGAAGTCCACTTTGGAGGGAGGGCGTCCCTGGTGGGAAGCAGCTCTGGAAGGGGCTGTCTGGAAGCTTTCCTGTGACTTCATTCTGGGGCTCACACATCAGCATTATTGCTGGAGACCGGGTTAGCTTCTGAGGGGGAGGGAGGACCAGGATGCTGGCGCTTTGCCCCATCCATCCATTTGGGTGATTTTCGCTCCCCTAAGCACAAACTATGCACATCAAGTGATGTGCTCGGAGATCAAACACTAGAATCAGTTCATGTGAAGCCCTCAGAGCCATGCCCTGCTTGCAGAAATGGGTCCAAGAAAAACAATTACGCTTATGGCCATGTATCTTGGGGTCAATAGAGGTTTCCAAATTGTATTATTGCTCTAATATTTTGATGTTTAATAAATTGAATTCTAACATTGTCTCCTGGCTCAACGCCAAAGGATTTTAGAAAAGTTGTAAGTAAAGGCTTTCTAGGGTAACTTTTTTTAATTAGGGAAGCTGGGTAATTTGCAGTCTGCACTTAGTAGATAGAGTTACAATACAGCTCTATTCAGCATGAAATCTATTGTGGCTTTATATTTTCAGTAAGTTCAGCTCAAAGTGTTGGCTGCCAGGAGCTCCAGGTGATTGCTGGTCAGCACGCATTACCAACAGGATCAGGTGAGAGGAAGCGCGAAGCCAGAGGCTGCTTCGCTGGGGATGGAAGCTGTCTGCTGGGAGTGGTTGCACAGGGGAGTTCTGAAGCCTGAGTTTAACAGTAAGGGTTGCCTGAAGGCAGGGTGCAGAATCACTGAGCCCAGCAGTGGAGGAGAGGGGTCTTTGCAGGTCTTTTTTCCCTTGAACCATTAATGCATATCAGGTATAGTGGGCTGTATGGTGGTTCCCTCAAATTTATCACTAACCTGAACCTCAGAACCTGATCTCATTAGAAATAAAACCCTTTGCGGATGTCAGGAAGTGAAAGTGGCTGCTCAAGGGAGCACCCGTAAGAACTCAGCTCGTTCCCCTCACAGCCTGTGTAGGCTCCAGCAGGTGCCACTGAGGCTGAGACACTCAGTGTGGGGTCTTCCCTCTAAGAATCTGGGGCATCCTCTCAAGGTGCAGTTTCCAGCTCTCTCACTGACCTCACCCAGGTGTGTCCTCAGTGCTTTTCCATCAATAACAACTCTGAGTGTGGACAGGGGTGAGCCCTGGAAGGATGTGTCAGGATATGGGAAAGGAAGGGACAGGTGGGGAGACTAACTCCCTCCCTGTTGTACTCAGGGGTTGCAAGGAGAACAATTACATACAGGACTTAGAATTTGTAATATTATTTTATGATGGTCACCCAGATTTGATACAAGAAAGTGCAGAAAATCTGTCTGTAACCCTAAAGACCTAGAAAATCCAGCAGAGGCCTGGATCCCACAGCAATGCCCTGCATGAGTCCAGTTGAAGACCTAGAGCCCAGGACAGTGCCTCCCACAAGTCCAGCTGGAGGCCTAGAGCCCATGACAATGCAAGTCTGTTTCACAGATCTGCACTGGCCCAAAGGTCAGCAGTGGAAGCTAGAAAATCTGTGCCAGCGGGGTGAAGGAGTTGTGCCAGCAGATACTATACTGAGGCCAAGAAGCAATGCTCAAAATAAGAACCAAAGCTCCCCCAAAAGTATTGCATTCGTCCTTAGTGACAATGAGGTCCTGAGCTCCTCTGATCTTGAGAAAAACTGAGTTCATATCAGGAAGCCCATGTGACGAACTTCTCCTGGAGATTAAACAGCACACATTTTCCCTCCAGAGCCAAAAAGCAACGATCAAAGTTAGCACCAGAGCTCCCCCAAAGTGAACCACAGCCACTCTCAGCAGCAAGGTCCTGAGCTCCTCCAATGATGACAGCTGAGTTCATATCAGGGGAGCCAGCATGACAAGCTCCTCCAGGAGAGCCAGGGGCTCCAGACAGCAACACCACTTAGGAGAACTCGCAAGGCTGTGCTCTTCCTCTCCAGGTCTCCTTTTTATGCTGGCAACAGTGCTCACGTGGGCATCCACGCTTGCACCATGGTGATTCAGTTCAGCTGGTGTTACCCGTTTTTAATCCACCACGCTCCCCATTCCTGTTTTTGTAAAGTTACTGAGTTACTGATGATGGACAGGGGGTGTATCCTCCCTACCTTGTGTCCTCGAGGGCACTGAGTGCCACCCGAAATGTGAGACATGGAGCATCTTAAGGATGCTAGTAGTGTGTGCAATGTTTGTTCAAAGAATGGTTTTGGTGGTCCGTGCTAGGAGCGGGGGAGGAGGTGTCCTTGTGCTTGTGGCATTCCCTCTGGCCCTTGCTTCCTCTCTCCCTCCTCAACACCCATTCTTCCTTTCCAGATCTTACACCAGCTTGTGGTCGGCTATCCAGAAGCCACAGTCTTCTTCTCCAGCACAGAGGAAAGAGCACACAGCTGTCTGCTTGTTTTTCAAACAACATGAACAAAATATCTACGAGTTGATCAAACACTTGGGAACTTTGTGATACAGTGCCCTGTAATCTTCTAAGTGAGGTAAGCAAAGAGTGTCAAACTGCACACACACACACACACACACACACACACACACACACACACACACACAACAAACCCTGAAGGGAACATGACCTTCTCAAGGTGGGAAACACAGTGGGTCTTGGGAATTGGACACTCCAGTGCAGTAGGTGATCCTGGGTGAGGTTGCCTGGTTTCTCCTCTACAACTTCTCTCCCGATGGCTCCACCACAGAGGCACCTGCTCACCCCATGGGACATCAAGGGTGCAAGAACTCAGCACACAGGCCTTCTCATGACAGGAGGCTGCCAGACATGGTATGCAGCCCTGCATGGGCTCAGAGCCTTGTGTGGGTCTTGCTCAAGGGAACTACAGTTTGGGGGTTTGATGACTGTTCTATGTCAGCTTGCCTTGAGTAACTGCTTAGCAGACTGGGAAGTCCTGGGTGTGTTTGTGCATGGACTATTGATGTATGGACCAGCAAACTGAAGGGGGAAGATTCACCCTGCATGTGGGTGATTCTGACCAGTAAGCTTATAGACCAGGGAGGATCAAATGGGAGAGGAGGAGGAGGAAATATTATCTGCGTTGAAAGAGCTCCAGTCTTTGCCTTTACCTTTGGGTGCTGGTCTGCAGTTCCTTCAGCCTTCTGGTGCAGATGCTTCTATCTTCTCATACAAACTTGCACCAGAGACTTTGCTAAGCTTTCAGGTCTTTGACCTGCAACTGCTACTGGATACACCAGCTCTCCAAATGCAGAGGGCCATGGATTCTTCCATCTCTGATTCTCCAGATGGCTACTGGGACCTTTCTGCTTCCAACTCTGTGAGCCTACTCTGTAATAATACCATTATTTTATGTAGAATCTGTTCCTCCAAAGTACCATAACTGATACAGGGTTTATCCACTAGTACAGGACACCCCTTCCTTCTCCCCTCTTCCCATGAAGCACCCAAAACACCAGGACACTCCCTATCTGAGCCATCTTGGCTCTCTTTGGATCTTCAGAGCAATGTAACAGCCATACACACACAATCAAGCTGTCACGACCAGGGCTGTTGGCTCGATTTCATTGTCAAGGCTGTGCTGGGATAATTCCTCATTCACCTCTGTTAAAGTAACTCACTCCTATTCCGGGGAGGGCCGGGCTTCACTGCTGCTCTGTCCTATGCTTGGCTCTCTGTCTCCCTCGCACACAGAAGGATGTTCTCTTGCTTCTCTGTGCTGAGAGCACTGTGGGCACCTAGGGAGAGGGGTGTGTTGGGGAGTGGAAGCTGTATCTGCAGAGGCGGGGCTCAGAGTTATTACCCTCTCCTTCCTAGCAGAGTTTTCCTTGTCTGCAAAACCTTTGAAAAAAAAACCTGTTTCCTCAGTGACATAGCTGTAAATGGGTATGTTTAAAACAGAAAAGTAAAACATGACTATTTTTCAGCGATGATGAAAAGAAAAACATTTTATCCAGATACACTTAATTCCTTCTGAATTCCTTACTATATACCTTTCTGAAGTGCATGTTAGGTCATTTCATATTAAATTTATTTCTTATCTACTTTTGCACTTAATTCATTATGAATACTTGTCCCTGTGTCACTTTCCTCTGTACTGCTCGACAACCTCATTGCTGGGTGGCATTCTGTTTGGAGCATAAATTGAGATGCTTCCACTGGGTTATCCATTTAAGCTTTTCCCAATTTCTCTCTTTCAGAGCACTCCACTGTGCTCATCTGTTTTTAAAAAATGTATTTTATTAGTACGTTTTCAGTCCATGATGTTTGTATTCATCTTGGGGAGCAGGACATGTGGGCCAAATACGTACGTAACGTATTTTGATTATTTGTATTACCCTTCCTGTCTTCCTTCCTTCCTTCTGGCTTTGGACCTCCTTCCCCATTTTCATTATTGTTGCTCAGTTCATGTTTGCAACATACAATGGTCACATTCACCGTGAGTAGTTGGTGCAGCTACCTGTAGATCTTCAATCTTTTTACATCCCTCCCTGCCTCAGTCTCTTGGTCCCATGATGTCAAGTGAAATAAAACACACAGCCAAGCTTAAATACGATCTAGCTTCTCTCATTTGAGTTATCCATAGTGCAAATAAAAAGCAAAATAAAAGAGAGATAGATCGTTTGCAAAAGTGGCCATCTTTGTGGGTAAACCTTTGTGTTTTTGGCTGTCTTCTTGGGATAGAATACTAGAAAAGTTCTTTTCAGAGCATTTCCCAAAGGCAGTTCTGGCCCTTGGTTACTAAACCAGTGCTGTTAGATGGAGATATTTTTTTCAAAACAAGACATCAAGAGACATTATGCCCTAAGTTAAAGAAAGAAGTGTGTTAGGCAAGGGATGGTTGATGAAAATTTTTATTTTTCGAGGATCTCTTTCCTTGTCAGATATGGATACTCTAGGGTCTCATTCCTCACCATTTCAGAAGAGTCCAGAAAGCTGACCTGCAAATACGAGTCCGCTCAGTGGACAAACAGACTAGGGCTGACCAGGGTGTGCTGAGGTCCCTCTTCCCATGGAGGCGGCTTCTGCTGTTAGAATGGCATAGATGCCCTCCAGCCCTTGCCCTGAGGATACATGGAGCATTACAGGGAAGGCTCTGTTGAGCAGAAGGTGAGAGAACACCTCTTCGCAGGTCATGACAGAGAGGAGAATCACGCCTGCTGGACTGGTCCCTGGGACAAACTGCCTGATGCTCCCACTTAAAGGAGGAGTTTATTTGGCTCATGATTTCAGAGGGCTGCACGGAACACCTCTCATCTGAGGCACTGCATGAGGGACTTGTGCGCATGACGACACTCGAATTTCCATAGTGATGATAATCATCGGTGATAATAATGACGATTTTAAAAGTGTGAAAATTGGAAAGTAGGAAACGAAATTCTTTGCAGATGATGTGATTGTATAAACAAATCATTGGAACTCACAGTGAGTATAGCTAGATTGCTAAATTTTGCATTAAAAATCAATATACAGTTAGAAAATTAAATTTAACTTATTTAAAACAGTATAAAATATCTACTGTAGAATGAAATATTTAAGAATAAATGACAAAAATAATCATTTATAGAGAACATTGTTAATGGGAAAAATGTAAACTTCAGTAAGTGGATGGGTATTCTATATGTATGAATGAAAAGATGAAATATTGTATAACATTGTCATGGGTACTTTTCTGTCATGGCTGGGGCAAAGCCCAAAATGAAGGAAGCTCACAGTTTGTGGGGGTTTCAGTCCATAATCAGCTGGCTTCAAGAAGGCAGGGTGGCGTGGCAGAGGGACAGTGTTCATGGTGGCAGAAGACGGCAAAAGCAACAAGAGTAAAGGAGGGGAGAGCAAGCCTCTTTTCCTCCCTTATGTTGTATGCAGGGTACCTGCCCTAGGGGTAGTGTAGCACTCATACCCCCACTAGACAATGAACCAATCACAATTCAGCTGCACCCAGAAAGCCTGTCCCCATGACTGCATGAGGCTTTGGAGGGGACATCCAGACACAAAGTATAACAGATATCGACTCTTCAAAATTAATCTGTAAGTTAGTACAATCCCTGTCAAAATCCAACAACATGTGTGTGTGTGTGTATGTGTGTAATTAACCTTTCCAGCTGATTCTAAACTTTGTACAGGAATGCTCAATCAGACATTCTTGAAAAAGAGAAAAGTGATGTAACACTTTTCTTCTCAATAGTAAGCCATGAGGGTGTTCTGAGGTTCTGAGGTTCTGAGGTTCTGGCAGATGGTAGTTACACTGGTGTTTAATGTTTGATATTTTACTAAATCATGTATATGTTTTATATAGTCTTTGGGAATGCGATATCATAAAAAGGATTTTAAAAAGTAGATGATA
Source organism: Hydrochoerus hydrochaeris (assembly GCA_004027455.1). Classification (NCBI taxonomy): domain Eukaryota; kingdom Metazoa; phylum Chordata; class Mammalia; order Rodentia; family Hydrochaeridae; genus Hydrochoerus; species Hydrochoerus hydrochaeris. The sequence continues at coordinate 47,968 of PVLA01011221.1, forward strand.
TAAGATAACAAGAGTGGCTGCATTCTTCTTTGGAAATCCCAAATGTTCCTGGTTCTTAACAATTTAATCTCTTTCCTATTTAGTAAATGACGAAGTAACAAAAGGCACCAATATGGAAAATTTCTCCATTTTTATTGAGACAAGGCACGTGCCCATTAAACAAACTATCTTTTCTTTTGGAGCCATGAGAGGGTAGAATGACAACTTCTCTTTCCCTTCCTGGTCCTCCTTTACTGCTCCTCTTCCTTCCCTCCTTCTGCTATAGCCCCACCTCCCAAAACTCATAGTTGAAAGGCTGGCCCCAAGGGGACATTACCGGGAAGTGGGCCTTTGGAGGTGGCTGGGACATGGGGTCAGAATGTTCGTGAATAAGATGAATGCCCTTGTAACAAAGACCCTGGAGAGTGCCTTGCTGCTTCTACCACATAGGGACAGAGCCAGAGGTGTCTGTCTGCTGGAAGTAGGACCTTACCAGACATTGGCTCTTCTGGCACCTTGATTGCCTTCCAAGGAGTGTGGCCATGGAGTGTGACACGTGGCTCTGGGAAGTGATGTGCGGTGTTCTGTGTGGTCCCTGCCTAAGGGCATCCCCTCAGCTACTGTGACAGTTAACTGAGATTGGGCAGCTTGACAGGGGTAGGAAGCCCCTAGCAGACTGGTGCAGTGCACTTCTGGGTGTGTCTGGGATGTTCTGGAGACGATTATGTAGGCCAATGCTGTTGTACAAGTTTACATTATCACCAGCAATGTAGAAGCGTTCCTCCCCCCCCACTGGCCTCACCGGTATCTTTTATTGTTTGATGTCTTGGTGGTGCCGATTCTTTATGAAGTAAAATGGAATCTCAATGCTGTTTTAATTGCATCTCTCTACTGACCAGCAATATTGAACATTTTTCATACATTTATTCGCCATTCGTACTTCTTCTGAGAAGCATCTCTTCAGTTGCCCATGTTTTGAAGGTTCTTGATTTTGAGGGATGTTTAATGTTTTGATTTTAGTATAGTCTCATATTGGTCCTCTATCTTAAGAGAAGGTTGTTTCCAACTTCTGGTACTTAGTAGCTACTAATCCTCTGTCTCTCCAGCACAGAGATGGCCTGTGGACGCTCCTGTCTTTGATTCTGTAAACCACCTAATAAATTCTTGGCATTGGTTCTGCTCCAACCAGACCACTTAAAGATTTGAATGTCAGAGATTAAGGCTTGTTCAATGGTGAAATGCAGCCATGTAACCAGGGAGCACTAACCCAGCAGCTGGGTGCTCACTAGCTGCACAGCACCCATGACACCTGGAGCTGGCACTGGGTGCAGACCAGAACCCCATGAGGTTACCATCTTCACCAAGCTTCCGGGAACCCCATTCCTGCGTGTCAATGAAGCATGAAGCCTACTTCCTGTTGCCACCATGAGGATTGTGAAGATTAATTTTAATTAAACATATTTGCTTTGAGTTCCTCCAAGAAGTGGTTTAACTAATACAAAAGAGCAAGAAAATACTTCTAATTGGGTTAATATTAGTGAACAGCAATGAAAGAAATCCATGATTATGCAAATACCCCCCATTCTGTTAAAAGAGGTTTTCTATAAATATAGTGTGGTATTCTATTGAAATTAGAATTTCCTTTTAATTTTTTTGAATTTTTTAACTTTGAATTGCACCTAAATACATTATTTTATCAATGGTGACATGCTTTAACATAATAATTTTCCTTTTAAAAATATTCCATTATATGTGTTAAGCTTTAAACAGAGAAGCATTTTTCAGATAATAAGACCTTTCTTTATATATTTTGAACAAGTACCTTTGTAATAAAATGTAAAATACTTAATCCTCCAAGCTTCACAGTCTCTCTGTAATATCCATGGGGAATTTGTTGGTATTAAATTTACTCCAAGGGGACTTTGAAAATGTTCTCCAAATGCAGTAAAAATATATTGAGAAATCAAAAGAGATACTGAGAGTTATAAGAAAAAATTAATAATACCACATAGTCTACTAAGATTCAAGTCGAGTTTGTTTATGTTAAGTTTTCTACTAATTTGGAATTTTCTAAGCCAAAGTACTATACTTAAAGTAGCTGACTGCCCTCGGGCTTGCTTAGTAGGAAAGTATGTGCTTGCTAGCTGGTGGCACTGTAGAGGACTTGCTTCATCTCACCTCCTTCCTTGACAGAGGACATTCTGGCCACTCCTGCTGGGATGCTGGTCTACACAGCACCATGTCGGAATGTTTCTGGGATAAACGTTAATGTGAACCTGACTACTGGTATCCATTTGCATTTATCAAATTTGGCCCATTAGGAAATAAACTATTCATAATAATTTATTTTGGACAAATGATTTTATTGAGGTGTGTGGTGTTTTGTCCCACTGGGAATATGAGGAAAAACTTCCTATGTTTGTATTCCAAGTTTCTTCACCATGATTACTTAATAAAGTAACAAAGTCCAAATTTAGATGATTGAATTTGTCCAAAACCAATAAGTTTTACGGCCAGGGAGATTTGATTGATCCAGTGACCCTAAAGTCACTGTTCGAGTCAAGGAACTTCAGGACCAAGGACAGCTCACCCGCCTCCGGACACACCCTCAAACCTAGCGAGTTGGACTCCCGATATTACTTGGAGAAGGGTGTTGAGTGAAGACTGTACTATGTCCCTGGGCTTTCTCCAGGTGACCAGCAGGGAGGAGCCCTGTTCTGACTGGCTCTCAGGAGGGCCTGGGGGAAGACTCACATCTCTGCTGCTCTCTGCAGTTTCTGGCCACAGGTCCATGTGTTTCCTTCCACATCTGTCTTATCCACTTTCGTGGGTGATGTTCATTTCCATCATTGCATGTAGTCACAGCTCCTTCATTTTCAGGGCTCTTAACTCCTGTGATGTGAATGAAAGGGTTTGCTCATCTGTCCCATGGTCAGTGGCCCTCTGGGCTGGGGGAGTGATGCTGGCCCCAACAGTGAGGCCTCCTGGAGCATCCCGCAGGCTGTGACCAGGCTGTCTTCTGTGACCAGGCTGTCACAAGGGTGTGAGATGCTGTCCTGGGTGTGGCTGTCCCTGCGCTACACACAAGGGGCCCTGTGCTGGGTCTGGCTCTGAGAAGGCTGTGTACAGGACACACATGTACACACCATACACACATGTACCTCAGGACATGGTGGCATGGCCCTTCATGCTGGACCTCTGACCTCATCCCTGACACCATATCAGACCCAGGATGAGCTTTTCCAAGCTCTCAACTCGTTTGTCACAGACCTGGTGACAAACCTTTGCACAGCAGCTCAGGATTTCAACAAGAATCATGAGTGGCTCGCTTCCTTCTGTCCCCCATCCTCCCTTTACCTTCTTTCTTTCTCTATTTTTCTTTGAGGTAGGGTTTTGCTATGTAATTCAGGCTGGGCTTGAACTCCCTATGTAGCCCAAACTGGCCTTCATCTTGCAATTGTCCTGCCTCAGCCTCCTGAGAGGTGGGATTACAAACATGTTGGATAGTGAATAACTTTCTTTTTTCTTTTCTTTTCTTTTTTTGGGTACTAGGAATCAAAGGTAGGACCTCATGCTTGCTAGACAGGCTCTGAGCTACATCCCCAGCAATAGCTTTATTTCTAATCAAATAATTTCATAAGACAGTATTCCAGATTTAAAGTTTACATAATTGTTACTTTATATTACTTTGCTTAAAAACTTTTGAGAGTGTATTACAATTTGTCTTTGATCTTCAACTTTTTAAAAAAACTAGTTTAAATATTGTAGAAAAGAATGATCATTTTTAAGAAAATACATGGAGATATTTAAAAATAATTATTAATATTTTCTAAGTTTGCATATTTATGTACTTAAATTTTTTATACTTAATTTGTGTTTTGATGTAGACATTCAAATTTTATATACTTCAAATAACACCTTGTTTTCCTTTAAAATCTGAAATGTCACTCATCAAAATTAAAAGACAAATTATAGAGAATATAAATCAGAATTTATTCCCTTTAGAAATAGAAAACATGGCAGCAGATCCCAGAAATGAAAGACTAAAAGGGAAACAGGAAATCTTTGGAGGGGTTTCTGCTTAAATTTTATAATATCAGGAAACCAAGAAACAACAGATGTCACTGGAGTTTTTCACACAAATTTTGCAAACAGGATTCTACAATTTTTTTTAAGTTATTCTGACTTATTATTGAAAATGAGCCAGAAAATTATTCCTACCAAAAACATTTTTAACAAGTCAGATAAAATCTCTTTATATTTGTTATTAAAGGATTGAATTTTTGTCAAACAATAAGACTGGATGAGAGAAATTCTGACCATGTTTGTGATCAGAAGCCACAAAAAAGCTCCAGCCTTCTGCTCTGAGATGAGGAAATGATATTCATGAAATTGGTAAATTGGGCAAAAAGACGAAGCCTTATCGTGTCATTTGATGGGGTGTGAATGTTCCTTCCTGGCGAGCACAATCTGGCTCAAATTGACGGTTCCGATTTCCTTTTGGGTATAACTGGCAGAAAACCGAGCCTTTCAAATCAAAGTCTTTCAAGTGGAGAAAGAAAGAAACCAACTTTTATGCTTTAAATTGAAAGACAAAGTGTTTCATCCCTCTTTTTTGCATTTTATAATTTAGCTTTGGCTATGATGGTACTTGTGGCTGGAAGCACATTCCTAACTGTATGAACATAAAACATCCCTGGAACATAAAATCACACACGTGAGGTTACTACTGTGGGCAGTGCCTGAGTCACATCAGTGAGTCATTTACACACACTCACTCTCACACACACACCAGGCGCAGAGGCTCTCTGATGTGGTATTTGTGAAGGGCTCTATTTGTGCCCAGTGTTTAGCAAGCATGGTGATTCTGCTGAGGGAGAGGCAGAACAGGACCTTGGGACCTACAGCAGGAATTTTCCTGTCTACTGGAAGTAATTTTGAAATCAGATGGTAGAACAAATGAACTTGGAATGTGGTCCTAAACTAAAACACATGAATGAGCTGGATGGTGGCTGCCTGTAATCCCAGCAGTTGGGAGGCTGAGGCAGGGGGATCATTGCGAATTTGAGACCAGCCTGGGCTACAAAGTGAGCCCAAGGCCAGCCTGAACTGCATAGAGAGACTCTGTCTCAAAAAGACAAAAAAAAAAAATTAAAAAGAAACCACATAAATGTTATCAAGAATGGAAAATTTAATAATGAGATCCATATTTTAATAATTATAAAAGAAGAAAGTATACATTAATATATAGAAAAGTAAGCATTATTCTTTTAACCAGATTATACCAAAAACATGGTATGTTAAACCATGAACATTTATTATATATCGTCTTAAGTACCAGAAAGGGGGAAAAAAAAAACTGAGTTATCGAAGTTAGTAACTACTTCATCGGTTTTATGATTACAAAATGCATGGGTTTTGATTTAAGGAAAAGACAGGTTGACCAGCTTTCAGTTTTCAGCATTGATCTGCCGTGTTCCAGGCACAACACACACAATCAATAAAACAAGAAAAGAAGCTCCGAGCTCCGTGGGGGGTAGGTTGACTGACCTGAATGTGGTAATCACTGGGCAGCCTCAGACATGTGCGAGTTAAGCTGTCAACTGCACTTTGATAAAACTGGGGATGAAGAGACAGCCAAGGGCACTCCCTTGGGGAGACAATGGGAAGTGTTGTTTAGCCGTCCTTTTGTTCCTGGGGGTGTGATGACGATCTGGAGTGTGGTCCAGCAGGGAAACACTCTAGTGGGACTTTACCACCATGCTGAGACACACAGCAGGCGTGCTGAATACGGAAACGCAGATGAGATTTAGACGGGGTGATATGTACTAGACGCAAGGTATCCTCAGAGGAAAGCTGATTTATTCTTCAGCAAACCAAGGAAACCGATGTTGAGTCTGTACCGTTCACAGCTGGCTGGCGTGAGCTGTTGCTTGTTAATAATGATCATGTAGCAGAAGTTGTCAAAAACAAAGCAAAACTTAGCTATTTCCTTAAATGACTAACGTAGTTTGGAATTTTTCTTTTTAGAGTAAAGCAGAGTTTGCGCATGTGAAAAGCATGGATTGAACACTCCATCCCAATAAAATACTGAAATGCTGGGAGGGAGACTGTATTAATGATTTTGAGGGAAATTCTATTATGAATCACGATAGAGTCTCTTGGAAAGAGATTTGAATTCACTGGACATCCTTCTGTTAGTTTTGATTTTTGTAATGTTTTACGATTTAATGATTTAACAGGATACTCTAAGAAATGAAGTTAATTAACAAGTAAAGTAAGTAAATAAAGAATAAAGGAATAAATTGATTGTATGGTATTCTAGAGCCTATTCTTATAGACACACTTTAAATTATAAAATTGTTTTAGATTTCCAGAAAAGTTATGAGGGTAGTACAGGAAATTCCCATATAACGCGTACCAAGTTTCCCTGATGATTAACGTTTGCATTAGGTGTCATTTTTATCAACGTTACTAATTTAGGGGGCATAGGGTTATTTATAGCCTCTCTCTTTTTTCTCTTTCTCCCCTCCCCCTCCCCTTCTCTCCCCTCCCCTCCCCTCCTCTCCTCTCTCTCTCCTTCTCCTTCTCCTTCTCCTTCTCCTTCTCCTTCTCCTTCTCCTTCTCCTTCTCCTTCTCCTTCTCCTTCTCCTTCTCCTTCTCCCTCTCCCTCTCCCTCTCCCTCTCCCTCTCCCTCTCCTCTCTTCTCTCTTTTCCTCCCCTCTCCTCTTCTGGCTATACATATGTCCATTTTATTAATCCTTTCAAATAACTATGTTTTTGGTTTTATGATTTTGGTTCTTTGATGCTTTCTTTTTGAGTTCCAGATTTTTTCTAAGTTGTATTATATTTATCTAGTTCAAAATATTTTTTAATTTTTCTGAGACCCATTATGGTCAATGGTTTATTAGGAACATGATGTTTACTTTTCACATATCTAAGAACTTTCTGGCTGTCTTTCTGTTATTAATTTCTAATTCACTCCACTATAGTCTGAAAACACATTTTGTACAATTTTTGTTCTTTTAAACTTAAGCCGTTTTTCATGGCCAAGAAGTGGCCTACCTTGGCGAATGCTCCACGTGACTCGGAGGAGAATATTTTTTCCTCTTCGATGCTCTTTCTCTTTAAAGATACAGACCCAAGTTTCTCATCTCCCATGCTTCATGGAAAGGACTTTGAAGTTCTTGCAGGGCAGCTGTGCTGGCAGGGAATCCCCCCCACTTTTTGCTTGTCTGAGTCTTCATTTGTCTTTCTTTTCATTGCATATAAAATCCCATGAATTTTTTCCAACATTTGAAATATTTCACTCTTGTATTTACTTGGTTTCTGATGAAAAATCCTATAATTATGCTCTCTGTTTTTCTATAGATAAGATTTCCCTCAGATTTCTTTCCAGGATTTTGTCTTTGTCTGACTTTCTGCAGGTTGAGTGTGGTGTGTGTGTGTGAGCGTGTGTATCAGCCTGCAGGTTGAGTGTGG
>PVLA01011222.1:0-55306 GCA_004027455.1 Hydrochoerus hydrochaeris
AACTTGTTGCTTTCTCTTCTTAAATTTGTCTAGGGGCTTACCTATTTTATTTATACTCTCAAAGAACCACCTATTTGATTTATTGTTTCCTTTCACTGTTTATTAGTGTCAGTTTCATTGATATTTATCATCTTTATCATTTCTCTCTTTAATTTCAGTTTGGGGATGGTTTGCTGTTGTTTTCCACATATTTTAAGTTGTCTCATATTAAGTTGTTTCCTGTTTGAGCTTGCTCTTTTTCCTTAATGCTAGCATTTATTGTGATGAATTTTCCTCTTATAATGGCTTTCCTATTGTCCCAGAGGTTCTTTAGACTTTTACCATAATTTTCCTTAATGTCCAGAAATATTTTAATATTTTAGATTTCTTCTATGACCCATTAGTTGTTTAAGAGTGGATTTTCCAGGACTTTTGCCTTTTCCAAGATTTCTTCTGTCATTGATTTCTATTTTCATTGCACAGTGGTCTGAGAGCATGCACCAAGTAATTTTTTTTTTGTTTACTTAAGTAGGGTTTGCAGACAAATACATAATCTACTTTAAGAATGTTACCATGTGCTGCTAAAAAGAATGTTGTAGAGGGTGGAAGGCTTTTTGTATATATTCATCTAGTCCATATGTTCAAGGATGTGGTTCAACTCTGAAATTTATTAGTTTTTATTTAGTTTATCTATCTCTTCATGAAGGTGGCATGTTAAAATTCTCTACTATGATTGCATTAGTGTTTATTTGATATTTTAATTTCAGCAGTTTTTGTTTTATGAAGATAGATGGTACAGTATATGTGCACACACACACGCATGCGTGTGCACGCTCACACACACACACACACACACACACACACACATATATTTTTCCTCTTCTTGTTGGATTGTTCCTTTATCTAGTATGCAGTGATCTGCTTTGTCTCTAGCAATCAGTTTTAATTTGAAGTTTACCATGCCGTGTATTAAAATTGCTACTCTTGTTCTGAGTCCTGGTTCTTGAAATGCTGCCGTCTACCCTTTAAATTTTAGTCTGTGACTATTTCTTTATTACATGAGTTACTTGAATGTAACAGATTGTTGAATCTTACTTTTTTGATCTAGTCTGCTGTCTGTTTTAATTGAAGGGTTTAGGACAGTAACATTGAGGGATTTTACTGAGATGTGTTGGTTACTTACTGTCTTTGCCTTCTTTATCTGTTGTTTCCTGAGTTTCTTTCCCCCATCTTAGTTAGTTTTTACTCACTGTCGAGACAAAACACCTGACTCCCAAAGTTTAGTAAGGAACGGTTGATTTCTTATAGTTCTTGCAGGTTTCATTTCATACTCAGTTGGCTCTGAGGCAGTGTGGCACTGCTGAGCAGCCATTCATGGGTGCTGCAAACAGCAAAAGCCAAAGCCAAAGCCAAAGCAAAAGAGAAAGACCTGCCTTCTTCCTGCTCTTACACTGGCTCCAGCCCTGAGCGAGTGAAACACTCACACCACCAATCTGAGCACTAGACAATGAACCAAGCACAAATGCTAGTTTCAGTCACCTCCATGACTGAATGAGGCTTTGGGGGAACATTTAAATAAACCACAACACACCTTGATTTTTTTGTTGTTGTTTTTGCTGTTTATCCACTGATCTCACTTGTTTTCCCTGTTTTTAGCTGTGTCCAAGTCACTATTTTGCTCAAGAATATTTTAAGTATTTTCTCTGGACTGGTTTAGCATTCATTTATTTTCTGAGCTAACATTTTTCATGGAAATACCTTTTTATCAATATAATTTATAGGAGAACATTGCTGGGTAAATTAATCTGGGTTGGAAGTTACTTGTTCTTAGTCCTTGAAATAATTTGAAAATTTGCTCCAATCTCTTCTGGCCTCCAGGTCTGTGCTGAGATGCATGTTGCAATTCCAGTTGGTTTACCATTCCATATGATTTTTCTCCACTTTGCCTACCTTTAAAATTCCAATTTTTTTCTGGTTATCTGGGAATGTAATAAGGATGTGTTTTATCAAACTTGCCCTTTCATCATAATTCTTTGGTGTTGTATAAGTGTCACTTAAATTGCATTTTAAACTCTTTTCTTATATTTGGGGAAATTTCTTCCATAATCCTCTATGTATATTATTGAATGGATCTGTGTTATGCTGTAGTTGCTCTTTAAATCTGATTAACCTTAGATTCTTATTGTCATGTAATAGCTGTTGGAGAGTCTCCTCTTGTTCTCTAATTTTCTTTTTGGCTTCTATAGATCTTTACTATAATTCAATGTTTTGTCCTCCATAATAAATATTTTGTCTTCACATTGGTTATTTTTCAATGTATGAATTGTATAGAACTTTTTACTTCAGGAAGTTGCATTTGACACTTTTTTAAGGACTCCACACATTGTTTAATCTATTTCACAAAGTTTGAACTGTTTTTAAAAATTTATTGTATTTATTTATTATTTTTTAGTTTGTGCAATATTCCACCCATTTCCCTGAAATTCTTCATGGACATATTGATTGAAATTACTGTGACATTTTGGCTCATTTTCTCTTTGAATTCATCTATTTTCTTTATTCACTCTAAGACCTTTTTGTATATTTCTGCTACCTGGTATTTGTTTTCTTTTCCATTTGTTACCCTTTGTTCTACCTTTGGAGAGTTTGAGGAGGTTAGATCTTCTATATCCTTTTGCTGTCACTTTCTGATATTTATTATCTATTTGTATGCCTATCTATCTATTTCTCTACCTATATAGTTATCTATTCGTCTATTAAATTTTATATGGCCCTCACATTTCTCTCTCTCTTTTAGAGAAGCAGGATGCTGCACTTGAGGACTGGAGAAGTGGGGAGATTTTGTGGCTTTAATGGAGAATTTTAGTAGGATGGTGCCTCTCCATGAATAATTTTTAGCATTGTGTGTATAGTGGTAGTATTTATTCCTTATGTTATTTGCTTTAAGTGATTTGCCTATTTCCCAAGTTTTGGTGAAAAAAATTACACCAGTTTATAACAATATTCATGGGTTCAGTCTCACAGCACTTCTATATGTGGTAGTCCTTTCCGTTACTCTTTCCCTTTGTCTGCTCTCTATGAACACTGTGGCAGTTTATTATTTGTTGTTGGCCTGAAGTGAGGTAGGGGAGATAACGTGGGGAGAAGAGTAAGTGTTTGGGTGAAGAGTGTTAGATGCTATAGGGGAGGTTTGGTGAGGGGAATAGTGATAGATGAAGAGCAAAGCTTGATTTGGGGTCTGATTTTCTTGGAGTACTTTTAGTTGAGTTAAAGGACTAGTGTTGAGAATTTTCTGGGGATACTTTGTTGGGGAAAATGTGAGGTATGGTAGAAAGGGAGCTTACTTTGTGACTGAAGTAAGGAATGTGGTTATAAGTACATGCTGGTAGAGAGGATAGTAAACTAGGTAGAAAATCCAAAGGCTTAGGAGAGGGAAGATCAAGAAATAGTACTAATGAAGATCACTGTGGCTTTTCAGAAGACAACATGGGGAAACTTAAAAGTTTAGGAGTAGGAGGAGTTTATTTGGTAAAAGAATAATGAAATATGTTAATAATACTGTTGGGGAGTTTTGCTGTGAAAAAACCAGATAGAGAACTGAGATGAGGGAGAGAATCTAAATACTTATTAAATTAGAGCCAATACAAATACACAAAATTCACAAAAGTAACAATCTTATAAACACAGGAGACTGTAAAGTAACAAAACATAATCATACATTGCTAGGTAAATCAGAAACACAAAAACTTAAACCAAAGAGATGTCCAGTGGGAACACAGATTAAACATTCTAAGGAGACATTGCATAAGCAACTTCCAAGTAGCTTTCTTGCAAGACAGTCTAAGTGATATCACTCAACTAATTCTTCTGGTTTCTCTACCAGAATAGTGAAGTTAACTCAGACTCATAACTTCTCTCTACCAGGATGAAAGCATTCTGACAGAGTCTAATCCAGTTTAAGCTCTTGGGTCAGGAACTCCTGCTTTCCCTCTGCCTAGATGTGGTGGTGGATTCAACATATAGGTTCCTTTGCACTGCATTATCTCCTAAGTCAGGGATACTCTTATGCAATTATATCAATTACAGTGGTAACAGGCTAATATATTATGGAGTAATCTATCAAGGATTGTTGAGAAATAACATAACCAAGGAAACTCATTTTGGGTCTCTACATAGAAATCTACAATTATACTGTAAGAATCATAACAACCTAGTCTTGACTTACAGTTATCATGTTCTAAATGTGATGGTTGTGTTTCATCTACTGTAAAAAACATCCAACAGCAATTTTTAGAATCAGTTATCTAAAGTCCAGGGGGTTGGGGTGAGTGATGTTAGAGATGGGAAGAGAAGAGAAAAAAGAAGTGTTTTTTTTTGTTTTTTGCTTTTTTTGTTAAGTCCTCAGCTCTGTGCTATGAGAAGGAAATAGAAGGGTGTAAAGGGTCCTAATGATGATAAAGAAACGTTATGTCTTTAGAAGGGAATAACAGTGAAAACTAGGAACAAAATTGGTAGTGAGAAATGGGGATGAGAATGTATTCTATGATTGGTATAAATATTAGGGGAAAAGTTGAAGTGAGTCAGTTGAAAAGATGGAGAAAAAAGAAAAAAGATTGAGAATAAATAGAAGACAGGGGAAAGACATCAAGTGAAGAGATATGGATAAAAATGTGAGTGATCAGATCCTGGAAGACCTCAGCAACTGAGGGGGAACCTTGGTCACCCCTACCCCACACCCCAATAAACTCAGCAGCTCTCAGCTCTCAGGATTGTCAACCACCCTTTCTCCACTCCTAGAGGACCTCAGCGTATATATATATATATATATATATATATATATATATATATATATATATCATAGATGTCAAAGAAAATGCAGGAATAAAAGAAAATGACATAAAAAACTATTTGTGGAAGCGGTAACAGAAACTTTCCCAAGCATGAGAAAAGACTCTGATACACAGCTGAGTGAAGCATATAGCACTTCAAACAGCCATAGACAAAATAAATCTATGCCTAGACATATAGTGATCAATATTCAAGAAATTCATTATAAAAATAGAATGCTAAAAGCTGTTAGAGAGAAGAAACAGCTCACATATCAAGGAAAGACCACTAGAATTATGGCCAACTTCTCAACACAAACACTCAAGTCAAGCAGAGCTTGGAGTGAAGTATTAAAGACCTGAAAGAAAAAAATTTCCAACCCATATTGATGTACTCTGAAAAATTTTCTTTCAAAATTTATGGAGAAATAAAATACTTTCATGAAAATAACAACTGAAGAAACTCTTGTCCATGAAACCAACCCTAGAAAGGGCATCAAGAGACTGAACAGATAGAGATTAAAAAGTCACAATTCCTAGAACAAGAAGAGAAGGAAACTACCAGGAAAAACAAGCAATTAAACAAGCAGGAACATCAGGACACCAATAACCAAAAAATAATGTGACAGAGTTAAGACAATATAAATCAGTTATAACCATCAATGTAAATGTCCTCAATTCACCAATTAAAAGAAAATGATTGGCAGAATGGATCACAAAACAGGATCCAACAATGTGCTGTATTCTGTTTGAACTTCATGTGAAAGTGATCAAAAGAGATAAAGAAGGTCCTACATAGTTGTTAGGAGAAAAATTCAAGATGAAGAGCTAATAAGCATAAATATATATGTACCAAATATGGGAGCACACAATTATATAAGGAAAATATTAATACACATGAAAAATCAAATGCTCAGTAACACAATTGTAACCAGGGGCATTAATACCCCATTGTCATAAACAGATAGATCAATTAGACAAAAAGTCAGCAAAGGAATCACAGAACTGAATCAAAGCTATGAAAAAATGGACTTACTATATGGTTACAGGGTGTTCCATCCAACAACATCAGAATATACATTCTTCTCAGCAGCACATGGGATATTATCTAAAATAGGCTATATATTGCATCATAGAACATGCTTAAGTAAATGCAAAGAAAATGAAATTATCCCATGAATATTATCTGGCAATAGTCCACTGAAATTGGTAATTAATGGCAAAAGAAACTGCAAAACCTACATAAACATATGGAAATTAAACATTGAAAGTAAGCAGTGGGTCAGAGACAAAACTAAAGAAGAAATTAATAAATATCTTCAATTCAATGAAAATGAAGATATAACATACAAAAACTTGTGGTACACAATGAAAGTGGTCCTAAGAGGGAAACGTATAGCAATGAACTCTTGCTTCAAGCAAACAGAATGTATATCAATAAATAACTTAATGCTGCACCTTAAGCTTCTGGAAAAAGAATAGCAAGTTAATAAAAATTTCATGGAAGGGAGGAAATAATAAAGATCAGAATAGAAATTAATGCAATGGAGGCTAATAAAATAATACAAAGAATTAATGAATTGAAGAGTTGGTTCATTGAAAGAATAAACAAAGTTGATAAACCCCTTGCCAATCTCATCAAGAAAAGGAAAGAAAAAATGCTAGCTTATGCAATGAAGAATGAAAAGAGTGAAAGTACTATAGATCCTGGAAATCCTGGAAACAGAAGAGACCTAGAATAAGAACAAAATCCTGGCCATCAAAGGCAAGGCAGGAGGTACCACAGTCCCTGAACTGAAATTATACCACAAAGCTACTGTGATAACATCAGCATGGTACTGGAAAAACAAACAGACCTGAGGATCAGTAGAGAAGATTAGAAGACGAAGACACAACTACAAACACACTCAGCTACTTTATCTTTGACAAAGGGGCCAAATGTATTCACTGGATGAAAGATAACCTATTTAATAAATGGTGCTGGAAAAATTGGCTTTCCACATGACAAAGATGAAAACTAGATCCATGTCTATCACCATGCACTAAACTAAAGTCAAAATGAATCAAAGATTTAAATATTAAACTAGAGAACACTAAATCTGCTTGAAGACAAGGTAGGCAGAAATCTTGAACCCTTGGGGAAAGGCAAGGAGTTCATGAACAAAATGCAGTCCATACAGGAAGTACCTCAAAGAATCAACAACTGGGATCTCATCTTATTAAAAAGTCTTTACACTTCAAAATTAAATCACCAACAGAGTGAAAAGAAAACCCACAGAACAGGAAAAAATTTATTCAACTGTCTCTCAGACAAAGGACTTATATCTAGAACATATAAACAATTGAAAAAATCAGCTCCCCCCAATTTCAAAGCCCCAATCCAAAAATGGGCATCTAAGATGAACACATACTTCTAAGATGAAGAAATACAAATGGCAAATAAATAACGAGCAGAAATGTTTAACATCACTGGTCATTCAAGAATTGTAAATTAAAACAAGACTGAGATTCCATCCCATTCCAGAAAGAATGGCTGCCATCAAGAAATCAACCAATAACAAATGTTGGTAGGGCTGTTGGGAAAAAGGAATGTTTCTCTACTGTTGGTGTGAGTGTAGACTGGTACAGCCACTGTGGAAATCAGCATGGAGAGTCCTCTCCATGTATTGGAGGCCCCATTCAATCCAGCTATTTTCCTTCTGGCTATTTTCCTAGAAGAATTGAAAACATCATGCTACAATAATATATGTGCACCTATGATTATAGCAGCACAATTTGTAATAGAGGAATCTTAGAAACAACACAAATTCTGATCAACTGTGGAATAGATAAAAATGACGTGGTATTTTCATACAATACAGCATTAATCAGCTATAAAGAAGGATATACTTGAGGCTTTTTTAAGTGAATATGCAAATTGAGACCCTGATAATGAGTGAAATAAATCAAACCCACATGTGTCAATATCATATTGTCTCCCTGGTGTAAAAAAATGAAAGAGTAATAATATCCAAAATGTACAACAGATATTATGAAAATGAAAAGGAAAGAAAGTGCCCAAAAGGAAACAACAATTGGATAGGGGAAGGGAAAAAGGGTAGCAAGGAAAAGATTATATGTATACCGGTATATGTATATATATGCAAGATTGGTAACTGTACCACTAAACTCAGTAAGATCATCAAAAAGAATAGTTTCTGCTCTCATTGTTTGATTGTTTGATCATGTTTTAGGTCTAAATTTTATAACCTGAACAACTATTTCTAAGATTACAGTTTGTAATATATTAACTAGTGTTAATTTCCTACTGTTTTTCTAAAATTCTGTATCATTTTTAACTTTTTCTTTGTTTGGTTTTCAAAATAAAACTATTGTGAGGAATCTAAAGGGACAATGGAGATTTTGCTCAACCTCTCTAGTACATTGGGAGAAAAAAAGGCAAGAAAAAAAACATACATCTACAGTCATGTTCATAAAAGAAAAAAGGGTAAAATAATAGAATAAAAGTTTGGAAAATACATAGAGAAAGAGGAGAGCAGGAAAAAGCAAAGAAACTAAAATATTTAAAAATAACAATAAAAATAAGCAATAAAAACAGTACAATGAAATAAAGAATAGTACAAGAAAATTTTATATCATTTTGGAAATGTGGCTCTTTTAAAAATTTTTTAAAATTTTTTTATTTAATGAAAAACAAAACAAGACAGAAAGAGGGTAGAAATAATACATAATTTCATAAAAAAGTCAGTAAGAAATCACTAGTTGATGATTACATATTTTCCTCTTAGAAGTAGTTGTTCAAGTTACATAAGTAAATCATTCAAAGGAGACTTTTAAATAGTGAGACTGCAAACAGTTCTGTTCACCTATCCAACAAAAACTTAGTAATATGATGATCTATCTTACGCCCTTAAGCATACATGCAGTTATATCCTTTAGAGTACCTTCTTTTCCTCTCTTTTTTACAATAACTATAATCAATTCTCATAAACTGTTTAGAAGTTCTAAGCATGCATGAATCTTTACATGTATACCTTGTATTAGATGGAAAAACAAATCAAAGGATACAACAAAGCAAATTCCTAGAAAAGCACAAAACAAAAAAGTCATATAGAAACACAAGACTAGGTGACCTACAGTAGTTACTATGATGTCTCTTTATATTTTCAATAGAATTGTCTATATCATCAGGCATAGTGTAGTTGAACATAGCAATATGTAGCAATGTTAATAAAAATAAAACATTGGAGACATTATATGACTTCAAAAGCAGTTAACAATCCAACCAGAATGAATATCCTGTAGAATCTTGTCATCTTCAGAATAGTTGCCTCTACTCTCAGACTTGATACTATCAAGCACACTATATTTGAATAAAATCAGTCAAGACAAAACAGAATAATCAAACCAGTATGGGTATCCTACCGAATCTTGTCATTTTCAGAGAAGTTGCCTCTACTCTTAGACTTGATTCTATCAAGCATACCAGATTCGAATAATATCAGTTAAGACAAAACAGCTGTCTAATAAACCAGATTCAAATAAGATCAGTCATAGTAAGACAGTATAAATAATACAGGGCTTCAGTTTAGGTTAATAGGAAATTAAAGATAGTTACCATAGTATATCCTGCTATTTTTGGGGTAGCTGTCTGTTCTTTCAAATCTAGTACGAGTAGACAGACTGGAACAGAATAAAATCAAACTAAGTGGAGTGATAAGAATAATGTGGCTTTTAAATCCTGTTACACTATTAATAATGTCTTCTGCCTTCATGTTTTAGACAATTCCTCCCCTTTCACTTTCTCAGGGTACTTTGTACATTTCAGGTTCCACTAACTTCTTTAGTTTTTAGATTAGGGAGGCAACCCACTATCTACCTAAGTGGTTCTGAACCTTTTTTACCCCTGGGCTTGATCATGAGCTGTATTTCTTTACTTACTAAAGCCTCAAGGTTTTCCTTCCTTATAGCTGGGTAGTTCTCCACTGCAAAAAGTGTCTGTCATGAGTTTCTAACCTATCTGCAGCTGCTGGATGAGCTGTCCCTATTTCTCTCTGGTTCCCTGTGACATAGAGCATTGTTTTCTCACCTTTGACTTTTGGTTCATTAACCCTCTTTCAGGTTGGTTGTATTTCCTATTCAGAGCATCTGGATGGACCCTATCTCCTGATCTACTCTGCCTTTGATTCTTTTTGTTAGTGTATCCAGGCCATCTGTGCTAGAGATTATAGCCAACCTTCTCTGCCTCATCTATGCTATGCTATTTTTCTGTCTTTGTTGTTTATTTTTCTCTTTCATTCCACTGTCTGCCCCATTCATCGAGGCTTCTCTGCCGTTGGTCCTGGAATACTGGTGATTTTTTTCTCTCTCTAGAATGTTCTTCTATATTTTTTGTAGGGTTGAATTGGTGGTCATGAACTCCCCCAGTTCCTCTTTGTCATCTTGTTTCTCCATTAATTTTGAGTGATAGCTTTGCAGGGTACAGCAATCTGGGTTGGAGGTTATTTTCTTTCAGGGCTTAGAATACTTCACTCCAAGCTGTTCTTGATTTGATAGTTTGTGTTGAGAAGTCTATTGTGATTTTGATAGGTTTTCCTTCATAGGTGATCTGTTTCTTTTCTCT
This sequence comes from Hydrochoerus hydrochaeris, assembly GCA_004027455.1. Taxonomy (NCBI): domain Eukaryota; kingdom Metazoa; phylum Chordata; class Mammalia; order Rodentia; family Hydrochaeridae; genus Hydrochoerus; species Hydrochoerus hydrochaeris. The sequence goes on from PVLA01011222.1 coordinate 10,429, forward strand.
GACCAGTTTTAATATTCTGTTTTTGTGATGAACTTCTGGAATCTTGATTATTATATGTCTGGGTGTAGACCTGTTTTGGTTGTAGCTGGGTGGAGTTCTGTATGCCTCATATATCTGAATGTCATTTCCTTTTCCTATGCTTGGAAGTTTTCCTTAATTATTTCTGTGAATGGCCTTTGTATTCCATTTGTGTTTAACCCTGCTTCTTCACTCATGTTTTTTATTCTTAAGTTATACATCATCTTGTCATCTTCTAGACTTTGTATTGTTACTTCCTTGCTCCTTGTTATTTTTAAGAGATCTTTCCTTTCATGATCACACATTGCAAATCTATATTCAAATTTTGAAAGTCTATCTTTAGTTTTTGTCAAGAAATTTTGCCAGCTTTCAATGGAGTTTTTAATTTCCTTATATTCTCTTTGGATCTGTTTCATGTATTCTAGATTTTGTTTATATTCTTCATCAAAGGTTTCTCTCCTTTTTCTGTCTTCCTCCATTCCTCCATTTGCATCTTCTTGAGAGGTGCTTAGCATTTCTTTTATTAATCTTCTTATATCTTGCTTCACTTGAGTTAGAATTTCAGTTTTAAATTCATCAATGAGGTCACGGAAGTATTTCTTTATGTCCACTGAGGCCGTGTCCAATGTTGTATGTGTTCTGCCCTCAATCTCTTCTGTATTTACCTCTTCTGGACTTATTTTCCCTGGGTCAGTAGCTGGAGGCTTTTTCTTATTTCTTTCTCTTGTTATGTTTCTGGTTTCTTTCAGACAGGTGTATGGTGGAGGTCTCAGGTCCTTTCCATATTGCTTATGGTTTTTCTGAAGTGTGCTGGCTAGGGGATTGATGCCCTCTCCAGTTTGCTGTTGATCTGCCAGGTGCACACAGAGGTGATGTGGGCTGTCCCCTCTCTTCTGAGACAGTCAGCTAGTGAGTGCCTTCAGCATGTTAATCTGTGCCCTGCAGATGTCACAGGTTCAGGAAAGTTTTGTTCCTGGCTTTGGGTCCCAACCAGGGGTGTGACCCAGCCCAAGCAGATCCCACCAGTTTGCTTTGGGCTTGGAGCAGCTGACTGATGCCACTGCAGTTGCCAGTTCAGTCTGCTTTGGGCTTAGAGAAGCTGACTGATGCTATTGCAGTTGCCACTTCAGGCCTGTCCTGCCCAACTCCAATATGTTGTCCAGCCTGTCACCTCTTCTGTGGGACCTAATTACTAGCACTCACCATTTGTTAGTGCAGCTCACCACACCAGTTCTTCTCCCTGTTGTGGTGAATCCTCCCACCAAGGGTCTTGGGCTCACCAACCCCTGATTTTGGCAGGACCACTACTTCAGCTCAATCATGAGTCACCCGACACCAAATGTACCCAGCACAGTGCAGGACTGGGTCCAATGGGAGCATGTCTAGCTCCAGCCTTCTACCTAGCACAGCATGGGACCAGCTCTGTTGAGAGTGTGTCTTCTGTTCACATTTGTTTGTTTGTTTCTTTCTTCTTTATTTTTTTTCCCTCAGTTTCTCCCAGGGTCATGAGAATCCCTCTCCTTTCATCTGGTCTTCTCCATGGTGTTAAATTCTAGCATCTGAGTTGTTTCTCTCACAGAGACTCTCTACCATGCTACCTATCAATCCACCATCTTCCCAATCTGGAAATGTGGCTTTTTTTCTCAGCATAGATGTAAGGAGCAGAGCTCAGGGCAGACTGTGTCTTTGTCTCCATTCAAAGTCTAAGCTGGTCATTGCAGTGATCAAAAATGATAGACTCCAAAACAAAAAGAAAGCACTTTATTAGCTGATCTCAGTGGCAGCACTGTCCCAGGGAATAATCAGGAAGTGCATGCTGAGCCAGGGACTGCTGGGGTTGATAAGGCAGTAAACTGCAAGAGGAGGGGCTGGTGTCTTACAGGAAGCAAGCAAGTGCAGGGGAGGAGTTACATGGTAGGTACACTGCAGGATTGCATATTAAAGGGCAATTACATAAGACTTACAGAAAAAGAACAAGATGTAAAGGCACATTAAACAATTAGCATCACACATTTCAAGTTTTTGAGTTTACAACATTCCCCACTGCTTTTGGTCATTGAGTCAAATCTTTGACTCCATTGTATAATCATGTGTGGGCAATGGGTTATAACCTTCTTATTTGAGTACAAGCATTATAACAGCCTGAAATTGGTCCTGGATGTGATTTAGAAGGCACCTTACACTACATGGTCCAGTGATCAAGGCAAGTAAGAAGAGAATAATTGGCCCTATCAGGGCTGAGAGTAAGGTGGTCAACCAAGGGGATAGTGAGAACAGATTCTGAAACCAATTCTGGTCTATTTGTTGTTGTTGTTCTCATTCATGGAGTCTTTTTCTAAGCTTATCTATACTGTCTCAGATAACTCCAGAGTGATTGGTATAGAAACAGCAGGCCTTGCCTAGCACCACACATAAACCACCTTCTTTCATAAATAACAAGTCTAGGCCTCTGCAATTCTGGAGAACCATTTCAGCCAAAAAACTAGAGATGCTTCTAGTTTAGATACTAAATGTTCTAAAGCTGTTAGATCTTTATCTTTAAGGGTGCTCAATTCAAGGTAATTTTTGTCACCAATTATTAAACTTGTGGCCCCTAGAACTGTAACCCCAGATAGACCTAATCCACAAGGATTGGGATTAAAACAGGGGCTTCTCAGGCTGTTCTAGAGAGGTCAGATTCTAAATTTAAGTGTTCTCTTCCACTAGTACCAGAATACCAGTACAAACTTGGGGAAATACATGTACAAGAATATATAGTTCAGTATGTCTAGTAAATATATCAAGCATGACATGAGGAGTTAAACCTGAGGTACAAGTGAACCAAGATCCTGTAGGGGCTTCCAAGTGTTGCCTCAGTGTGTAAGAAACATTAGTTATCACAATAGAGTCAGAACATAAGTTTGCATAGGGACTAGACTCCAGATTGTAGGCAGTAGACTGAATGCAAGTTCCTTTTCCTTGAACATTTCCTAGAGTTAGGATAGGTTTTTTGCCCCCACCAATAAGGGAAATTAGAGTTCAAGGTGGTGGAGTTCTGGATTTGGAAAGAGGTATTTAAGCTTACGGAGGTCTATAGAGCCACGCTTATGTAAAAGGGAGGTTGTGGGTCTAAACATAGCCAGCAATCCTAGGTAAGGTTGGGGTTGCTGTGCTTCAGGTATTGGAACATTATGTCTAAGGGACTGTAAAGGTCAGAGACAGGCTGATAAGGTTGCAGTAAGGGGATATCTAGGTTGGTTGCAGGAACAGTGGCAGGAGTAGTAACAGTAGGAGGTTTGGAAGCTTTTCTAAGCTGGGGAGCAGGTGGGCCTGTGGCCCAATGGCTGGCCCCGTAGGGTGGCTTTTGGCTCATTCCTTGTAGATGTGGAAGCTTGTCCCAGGGTCATATCCAGATACATAGATTTGGATACCCCAAGCCTTTCCCTCAAGCCAATCTTCATGATGGACTTGTTTAAAAGTAAATGTGAGGGGGTTACAATTTGAGACTGTACAACTAGTGGGTCTTGAGGATCTTTCAACATCTATGAAAGGATCATTACTTCCCCATGGGAGAATAGATTCACAACCCCAATAGGCATAATAGTATTGACCATGTCCTCTGTTACAGAACTCCTCATAAATAGGGTTTCCAGAGGGTTTTCTTGGGGACAAATATAAAATTGTATTGTTTGTAGCTCTCTCCCTGATATTAGGTCACCACAAAATTCTGCACCTGGGTGGCAGCTGGTTGCATGATGGCCTCCAGTTCCCATATCCTAAATGACCTTAGTTAGGTCAGGGGTCCTGCTAGGAAAGAACTTGTATAGGTCTACAGAAAGATTACCATATGGGTTAGTGGCCCTAGCTAGAAATTCACCAGTTAAGGAATGTCTTAAAGTCCAGATATAAAGGGTTGGATTATGGCTAGCTAACAAAGCAAGCTGTGTATGACAAGTGAAAAGGATTACACAAGAGCATTTTGCCAATTTAAGTAAGGGGTTCTCAGTCTGTGTGACAGTCCACTTATCTGTTTCCTGGATGTCAGTGGAACAACCTTGATGTAAGAATGATGTATCCATGTAGGTTTTCCCATTACTTTGATGGCCATAGGGGTGCTGAAGACCTCAGTGTATGGTCTGGTCCAGCGAGGTTAAAGAGAAGAATTTCAGGAACGATGCTAAAGTAGCACTTGATTGGATTAGCAACAAGTGGAGCCTCAGGAGTAGGCAGAGGTTTGGCTTGGTGGTCTTGGAAGTTGGTGGATAGAAGTGAGCACAGATTGAAGAGTCTGTAGGGACTTAATTAAACTGGTTAGCAGTTTCAGCCAAATGGGCACTCTCAAGATGGGGGAAAAAGGGAGGCAGTCTTCCATAGGCTGCCTCAAAAGGAGTTATTCCAGAGACATATGGGGTACAATGAGCATGCAAAAGGGCAAAAGGAAGAAGGCTTATCCAGTTTTCACCAGACCCCAAGATCAAATTACTAAGTGTTTCTTTTAAGGTACTGTTCATCCTTTAGTCCTGGCCTGAGATTTGGGGATGGTAGGCACAATGAAGTTTCCAATTAATCTGTAATAACTGAGCTACTTTGTTAGTTATAGAAGCTATGAAAGCCAGACCACTGTTGGACCCTGTGGATAAGGGTAGGATGAATCTGGGAATTATCTCATACAAAAGCTTTTTGACAACAATTAAAGCTGATTCTGATTTTGTTGAGTATCCTTCAGTCCATCCAGTGAAGGTGTCTATTAAAACCAACAGATACCTGTGTTCATGTAATCCTGGTTTCCCCATGTCCGTGAAATCAGTCTCCCAAAGTTCCCTTGGAAAAGTTCCCCAGATCCAAGTTTCTTCTTGAATAGCATTTACTTGGAGGCATTGTGGACATCTTTGACTTAACTTCCTTTGCTAGTTGGGTCAATCTTAGAGCAAAATATTTATTTTGGAGCAATTCAGCTAATTGAGTTTGTCCCTTTTTGGTGACCTCTGCAATGTATTACTGATATAGACTTAGGTAGCCAGATGGTGGCCAGAAAGTCCAAGGATATATGGGATATTTTTGATTTTTGAGCCTGCAGAAGTTAGGAGTCCTCTTTCTTGGTAAATAGCCCCATGAACATGAACCATAGCAAAGGCATAATGGCTGTCTCTATATCTATTCACCTTTAAATCTCTGGCTAATTTCAGGGCTTCTGTAGGAGCAATGAGTTTGGCCCTTTGGGCTGATGTACCTTGGTCTAGGGGCTGAGCCCAAACAACTCATGTCTCTGTGATCACAGCCATTCCTGGTACCCTTTCACCTTCAAAGATGAAATTGCTGCACAATATCTGGATGAAGTATACAATATTTGGATGTTCCAGGGAGAGATCAGTGAGGTCTCGGCAGAGATTGGTGGTTGTGGAAAGCATGTCCAGACAATTGTGTATAGGCATCTCTCTTAGGTCTTGAACTGATAGGTAATTTGCAATCCCAGGTTTCTGGACAGGCAGCAGTGGAATATTCCAAGCCGATGTGCAAGGTATCCAAATGTTGGCTTCTTTTAATCTCTGAATGTGCTTTGTGATTACTAATCATGCCTGGAGTTTGAATGGGTATTGACGTACCCTGACAGGAATAACATGAGGCAGGAGTTCAATAACTAAGGGTGTATGACTAATAGCCAGTCCAGGAGGGTTAGTTTCAGCTCACACAACTGGAATTTCTTGCATAAGGAGATCCAGTAATTTGGCTTGAGACTCTGAAGAAAATCTTTCTGGTTCTTCCAGTAATAAGTGTCCTTCAGTAATGGGGCAGGCAATCAAGAGGCTGGGGGGGTCACCCTCTTTTGGTGCATCCTGGAGGTGAACATGAAGACCATCCTCAGAGAAACTAATATTGGTCTGAAGTTTATGAAATAGATCTTGACCAAATAGGGGTTCAGGACATCCAGGAACCACAAGAAAGGAGTGAGTTAAAGTTTGGTTCCCCTAATGAGTAGCCTTAGTATGAGTCCATGGGTAGTGTTGGATGTCACTGGTAGCTCCTTGAATAGCCAAGGTATTTTTGGATATTTCCCCAAGACGGCACTGTAGCACAGAATGACTGGCTCCAATGTCAATCAGGAAGTCTATGGGTTGCCCCCCTACTGTTAGAGTTACCCAGGGTTTGGGGGCAGCAGATGAACCCTAAAATTGTCAGTCTTTTTCCAATAGGACTCTAGAGGTGGCTTCCCCCTTTGCCAATTTGGCCTTTAATTGTGCGCAATCTTTTTTCCAATGGCCCAATTCCTTGCAATATGCACATTGATTCTTGCTTAAAGGGGGCCTAGGCTGTTGATCCTTTTCCTTCTTGGTTTGAGTATGTCCTTCTGCTAGCACGGCCAAAATCTTAGTCAATTTTTTTTATCTTGTGGGTCTTCTGTGTTGTAAAAAAAACCTTTTGGGCTATTTTCACTAACTGTCCTAACATTATTCCCTTAAAGCCTTCTAATTTTGCAATTTACGTTTAATATCAGGGGCCTATTGGGAGACAAAGGCTATATTAAAAGCCCATCTATTCTCTGGTGCCTCCTGATCTATAGGCATATATATATGATAGGCCTCTAGGAGGCGCTCAAGGAAAGCCACTGGGGACTTGGAAGCCAATTGTCTCACCTCAGTTACCTTAGATAAATTAGTCGGCTTTTGAGCAGTAGCTCGAAGTGGCACTAGTAGAGTTTGGTGATACTAATGGAGAGCCTCCTTCCCTCTATCCATGGTGGGGTTCCAATTGGGACAAGTCAAGGGAAAAACAATATTAAGTCTCATCAGGTCTGAAGTGTACTATTCATTAATATCAAGGCCAGATCAACATGCTAGAGTACAAATTTGCTCTCACTCCTCAGATGTGAAGAGACTATGCAAAAGCTGTAGGCAATCATCCCAGGTGAGCCAATGGGTGAAACAGATAGTCTCAAGAAGAGATATTAGTACCTGTGGGTCTTTGGAAAATGGGGGGTTCTGCAGTTTCCAGTTATACAAATTACTAGTGGAAAAGGAGATATATGTGAAAAAGGTGCCCTGAGAGGAGTCTGAGGGAGGAACTTCTTGGAGGGGGAGGATAGAGGGTGGCGACTCAGTGGAGTTAGGGCTGGGTGTGGAAGAAGGAGGTGGGGGACAATGGCTGTGGCTACAGGGAGGGTTAGGAGGTGCAGAAGCTCTCATCAGTAGTGGTGTTGCTTGAGATGGGGTAGGGGTTCTCGGGGAGGACACCATTGAGCTTGGGGGATCATGGTGGTAAGGAGGAGGTCAGGAAAGAGGAGGGGAATCATTTGCAGGAGGTAGGACCACAGAAGGAGGTGACACCTTAGTTTTCATCATTGCCATGAGGGGAGGTTGTGCCCCCCAGGGTCCTTCTCACAGATGTTTTCCAGAGGGTGGGTCTTGGATCAAGTTGATCCAGACTTCAATATAAATCACTTGATCTGGGTGCATGATCGGCTTATGAGGGGGTCCTAAGATGACTTGGTGGACTTGTTGAGAGACTTGTAAATTAAAAGTTCCCTGTGAAGGCCACCCAATACCAAAGGAAGGCCATTCAAGTTCACTGAATTTCCTTAGCTTCTTAGGGTAGACAGGATCTCCATAAGTGGCAGCTTGGTCCTTAAAATCTTAAAGTGATTAAGAATGAGTTGCAAGGGTGACAAAAGGGAGGAAGCAGTCTGCCCCACGATAGTGAATGCACAAAACAGGGAAACAGATGAACAAAGATAGGATGGTGGAAGCCTACTGCAAAGACATAGACAAGATGGCGGAAGCCCACCCAAATGGGAATAAAATCCTCCTAAAGATGGTGGAAACCTGCCACAAGGACAAAGACAAGATGGTGGAAGCCTGCCCAAGTGGTTAGATCTGGCTTAGATTGTAAGAACTTCCAGTAACAGATGAATCAGGAATAGGACAAGAGGATGAAAGTATAAGGGAACTAAGACAAGGTTTTGCAGACTTCTCGCACAAATGTGAGCAAGCTGAGAAACTTGACTCCCCAAGTATGGTGCACCCAGTGGAGGTCAATTCCTCCCTCAAATGGTGGTAACCCACCCTAATTTTGGTGAAGTCTTGCCCAAAAGGGAACAAGTCTGAAAACTTGACCTGGGACATAGAAAAGGAGAGAATCATGGAGCAAAACAAAAGTAATAAATATCTGCCAGTAAAAGGAAGCTGTGTTAAAAAAGATCCTGGTGTCTTGATCCTCTGAAGTGTCCAATTCATCTGAGGAATTGAAGTCCAGGGGGTGAACCTTGAAAAAGGTGGGATCCCAGACGAGTCCCTAAATGCCAGGGATAAAAATGACAGACTCCAAAAATAAAAAGAAAATGCTTTATTAGTTGAGCTCAGCGGTGGCAGCGTCCCAGGGAATGATCAGGAAGTACTAACCAAGACAGGGGCTACAGGGGTTGATAAGGCAGTAAACTTCAAGGGGACGGGCTGGGGGATCTTACAGGAAGCACTGGGTCTTACAGGGAGCAAGGAAGTGCAGGGTGGGGGGTGGTTACATGGTGGGTAAACTGCAGGATTTCATGTTAAAGGGCAATTGCATAAGTCTTACAGAAAAAGAACAAGATATAAAGGCACATTAAACAATTAGCACTATGCATTTCAAGTTTTCAAGCTCACAGCAGCCATCTGCCCCCAGAATAGTGCAGGGTATAGAGATCTGCTTATGGTTTAAACATGCACCAATGTGGGCTTCTAATCCTGTGGAGCTCAGGCTGAACCTGGCTTCCAACCACAGGAACTGGGACTGTGTTCAGCAGCCCCTGCTTTGCATGGGATTCCCCATACTTGTCCTCCAGCTGCTGGATGTCTCTCTATTAACTTTTTTTTTATTTTAAAGGGAATAAAACAAGACAATAAAGTGGAACCAGACAAAATAATGAGAAAAATATTGGATTTCAAAAATATGACAGAAGGAAATCCCCCATAGTTGCTATATTGCATACTGTAATCCTGTAAATAGATGCTCAGACTATTGGCTTTAGGCCTACAAAATCAATCAAATGATACAAGCATAAAGTTTTTTTTTTTTTTACTTCAGTTGCAATCATCTCAACCCATGTTCCCATGAATCAGCCAGTTGCTTACTGTGGTGGGGAGTGGGGCTTGGCTCTTCTTGTCCCCTAGCTTAGCCCCCAGTAGGGGTTTGGCTTCTTGGTTCTCCTCTTGGCCTGCATGGCTGCTGCTGATTCATGGGAGGGACAAGTTGATTTTGGCTCTTCTCCTGGTGCATATGGCTGCTACTGGCTCATGGGAGGGGATTGGCTTCTTGGTTCTCCTCCTGGTCTGCATGCCTACCACTGCTTCATGGAAGGGGGTTGGCTTCTTGATTCTTCTTTTAGCCTGCATGGCTGCCACTGGCTCAGGGGAGGGCATTGACTTCTTGGTTCTCCTCCTGGCCTGCATGGCTGCCACTGGCTCATGGTTGGGGTTTGACTTCTTAGTTCTCCCCCTTCCTATGACTGTCCTAGATGTCTCCCTTGACTGTCTCCCTCATCTACTCTGGGAACTTGACAGTGGCTGTGGAAGGCTACTCTGGAAGCAATGTTTCATATTCTCCTCTCTGGCTCCAACTGCAGAAGACTATTCTGGTCCTGGTTCAATTTCAAGTTCTCCATGAGGAGAAAAATTTTTACTTTCAATTTGCTTTCCTGCTGGTAGGTATTTTCAGTTTGCTTCCCAGTATACTTAGTCAGCCACCTCTGTCAACATCATGTGGTGTCTCCTCTGTGGTGTGATCCATTTCTTCTGTATCAGTGGATCCTATTTTCTTCTGTTAGTTCTCTCATAGTTCCTGTGTATCCTCCACCCACTTTGATTCTTCTCCAAGCTACAGTTTTCCAGACTGTAGACACTTTCTCCTGGAGAAAAGAGTTGTAGGCACTCTCTGCTCTGCCATTTTGGTACAAAACTTCCTGTAAGTACACAAAAATTACTGCAAGTAATTTTTATACTTCTCCAGAACTCAGGCTTTTTTTTTTTTTTTTTACAGTTAAGGGCAGCCAAAGTGTTCTGAGTCCAATCCATACAAAGGTTCACATAAAAAGCCGTTACCCAGGGCCCAACCCAGATTTTATTAATTTGAGAACAAGTGAGTGGCTAAGGATGAGTGACTGTGAAAATTGCAGGAATTATATGAATAATGTGAAATGAGCTAGCTAGGAGGCCAGAAAGCTCCTCTGTAATAAGCAGAGAGAAAGATATGCTAACAGACTGGTCTGCATAACATAAATGAGGTAATATTAATGTTTTAGGAGGCTGTTGCTTCAGTTTCTGATGTATAAACTTTTGTGCTAAGGGCTATTCTTTACATTATAAAACAGACACATTTGGGACACAGACTGAATAGAGCAAATAATTGAGAAATAGAGGTAGTCAAATGTCAACCTGGGAGTTTATCATCAATGACTTCATCATGTTTAGTGCATAGACATTTTACTCAAATCATACTGTCCACATGGGCCAAAAAGGAAAAAAAAAAGGACCAATGCAAAATTTTCTGTTTAAAAGATGACAAAGATACAAAAAAAGAAAAAAAACTTCAGAAAGAGACTAGATACTACATCCACATTATAACATTGTCTTGTGTATTAAATGTTTTAAATATACCATAGATAAATAAATTATGGAACAAATTTGATAAAATTATCACTTTTATATTTCTTGTTATATCATATCAAATTTAAAGAAAAATGTGCTATTTTTGGTCATCTTGTAAACAATTAGAATGATAAATTGAATAAAATGAAATAGACTTTTCAGGGCATATTGGATGCTGGTTCTGAACATTAATTCCAAGAGATCTGAAACATTACTATGGCCCTTCAGTATAGGGTGAGGTGGGGAGGTGAAACAGAACTGCATTTTAATTAAGTCCACCTCACAGGAGGAGCAGAAGATACAAGAACCCATTTTTTGGTTGTTTCCCAAGGCCAAGAATGCATAATTGTGATGGATGTTGTATGACTTAAGGTTCAGTAGATATAATATAATATATATATTCAATATATGTATAATAAATTATATATGATGTAAAAGATAGTCTCATAATGGCTTCCTGCAGAGTTTGGTTGGAAGAATGAATAGTAGAGGAATGCACAAGTGTGCTTGGCTTACAGGATATCAGGAGGATCCAATTAACAGTCAAAGACCTGGAGCTCATTGCAGAGTTCCATAAGACCCTACTAGGAGTCTAAAGAGTCTGCTCTGAAAGGTTGAGGAGATTACACTGGAGCCTGGAGACAGATGTGCAGAGGTAATGGCATAGACTGGAGCACCTCGTAAGAAGCAGAAATGAAACTTTTTTCTTTCCTTTTTTCTTCCTTTGAGGTGTAAGCCTACTTTTTGGTGCCATCTATATTCCAGTGTGCATCTTTTCTCTTAAGTAAGTCAGACATCCATTCACACACAGAATTCTACTAAACCAGTCCACTAGGTGTTTCATTACAGATATACTTTGTACATGGCAGATTCCCACATAGGCTCTCTAATCTGTGGAATGGAGGGAATTACAGTGAGAAAGACTAAATGAAATTCATCAGAGTTGTCTCTCCTGGGAAATCAGTAAGTGAAAAACAATATTGGATCCCTGGAGGGAATGCAAAAGGCTAATGCCATTATGAAGGAGTTGAAAGATGCAGGGGTGTTGGATCTTGTGCATTACAATTGGACTCATATTTGACTCTTGAAGGAGACAGATGAATCTTGGGGAATGATGGTAGATTACTGCGAGTTTTCATGGGCAATGCTGACAACACAACTCCGTTGCCCTCCTTCAGGGTGCGTCAGCTCTCCACCCCTTTGTCATGGGTACGGTTGCAGGGATCTTGGTAATCCTTTCTCTCACAAGGTATCACACTGGTGTATTATGTCACTGGTGTTTTTCTGACTGGACCAAATGCACAAGAGGTAACAACCACACTAAACTTGTTAGTAAATATCTGCATGTCAGAAGATGAGGAATGCTTTCTACTACAATCCAAATTCCATTTAATTCAGTAAAATTTTTAGTGCTGAGGTATGAGGTATGCAGATATTTCTTCTAAGTGAAGAATACATTTCTGGATCCCTTCTACAACCAAAACAGAGGCATAAACCTAGTGGTCCTAGTGGTCCATAATGGAGGGAACTTTTTTCTAACCTGAGCATATTGCTCCAGCCTGTACATCAAGTGACTGAGAAAGCTGCTATTTTCAGTGGGTCTCAGAACAGAAGGAGGCTGCATAGATTCAGGCTGCTCTGCCACTTTGGGCCACATGATGCCATAGACCCAGTGGTGTATGAGCTGTTAGTGGCATCTAGAAATGCTGCTTGGAACCTCAGGCATAGCTAAATCACAGTGGAAGATTTTAGTATTTTTGGATTGAGTCTCTGCCATCATCTTGAATGCACTCTCCTTTGAGAAACAGTTACTGGTCTATTACTGGGTCTTAGTGAAACTGAATCCTTGATCATGTGACACTATGCTGCCATGCAAAGTAAGCTTCCTGTTATGAACTGGCTGTTGTCTGATCCACTTCACCATACAGTCAGATGCTACAGCAACAGTTCATCATTAAACTTGAACTGGATTGAGTGGATCCAGCAGGCACATGTAATTCACATACAGAAGCATTCTGATTGGGATAGTTCTGACTCCTGTTACCCTCTTCTGCCCTCCAGGGTGAATCTAGGGCTGTATAAGTTCCATGACCTGTTGATAGATGGAGAAGAGAGCAGGACCTGGTTTTCAGATGGTTCCACACATTACACAGACACAATGTGAGAGACAACAGCTGTGGTTCTTTATTCCCTTGCTGGCCATCACTGAAGGACACTGGTGCAGAGAAATGATGGTAGTGGGCAGAACTTTGGGCAGTGTACCTGACTGCACCTTTTGCTTCCAAGAAAAACTGGTCAGATATGTGCTTAAATAGATGTGTAATTTTACAGTAATTCATGGTCTTCAGCCAGCATTCTAGGTTTAAGGTCAACTTGGGAGAAAGATGACAGAAAAATCAGTAACAGAGACTTTTGGGGAAGTAGTGCTTGAATTAAGCACTGCCCTTGGGTGAAGCTTGTTAAATTTGTGTGCAAAATAAATGCTCGTGATAAGGTAATTTTATAAGAAGAGAATTTTAAAAATTAAGTGTGTATGAAGATCCATGATGTGTGTAGCAATTCAACTGTTTCCTTAGCCACCCCATCTGTGCAAATGGGCTCATGAATAACGTGGTCATTCAGGCAGGGTAGGAAGCTTCAATGGGCTCTGCCACAGTGACTTTCACTTAGCAGAGTTGACCTTGCCACAGTCAGTGCTGAGCACCAGACCTGCAAGGAGCAAGGTGAATACACTATACAGCATCTTTCTGCTTGAGAGTCAGCCTGCAACCCAGCCACTTTTATCATGGAAGGGGAAGAACTTTGTGCTTACTGGAATAGAAGCCTGTTCTGTGTGGATTTGCTTTCCCTGCCTGTCATGCTTCTGCTCAACCTTAAATCCATGCACTTCCAGAATGCTCCATGCACCATCATGGCATTGCTCAAAGCATTGCTTCTAACCGAGGAATGCATTTTACAAGGATGTAAGGCTCTAACAGTTCACTAAACACCCCACCCCACTGAAGCAGCTGGATTGAGACAATAGGAAATGGTTTCTTGAAGACACAATTCCAGAGCCCCTAGGTGGCAATGTTTTGCAGGGATGGAATAAAATTCCTCAGAAGTCTGTATCTGCTCCTATTCAGTTTCCAATACTCCATATGGTACTTTTTCTCCCAGAAGCATGACTTATGGCTCCAGGAACCCATGGCTGGGAGTGGGAATGGTACCACTGACCTTTACCCTTAGGGACCCAAAAGCAAAATTTGTGGTCTCTGTTCCTGTGGTCTTTGCTGTGCTGGCCTCAAAGGTAGTTCCAGAAAGAAGAAGAACAACAATTTCACTGAAATGGAATTTGAGAGTTGATTTGGTCATTTTGAGTCCCTCATTCCTCCATGTCAAAAAGCTACAGAAGGAATTATGGTGCCCATGAGGGTCACACATCCAGAGTACTAATAAATAATTGGAGTACTACTCCACAGTCAATGTAAAGAACAGAAAGTTTGGAGTTCAGGCATCTCCTAGTGTTACCATTCCATGTTATTGGTCTCAATGTGAAAATACAGCAACCTAATCCATACCTTGAATGATGAGAATGTGCCCAGACCCTTGAGGTGTGAAGATATGGGTTATCACTTCAGGTAGAGATCTAAATAAATGACTACACAGCAATTCATGGTATTTAGCTAAAAGTCTGGCTAGAAGGTCAAGGACTTGGAAGGGAAATGATAGAAAAACCGATGATGACATTTGGGGAAAAACATACATGGGAGATATCTTTGTTTTCACCTTTGTATTAATACACAATATAACAATCTTGATTGATTTAATATCAGTAGATAAATATCACATCTACATTATAACTTAAATAATGTCATGAAAAGAGTAATCAACACCCACAGAAACTATGTTCTTTTCTGGGGAAAGAGTTAATGTTCTCTGTTGTGTCCAATATAGTTGCGTTATGGGAATGTTAATCATGAGGTGTCAAAATGACTGAATTAAGAAATGTCTGGCAGATCAGTGATGTTCATTTTGGATCTCCCTGCAGTTTGCCTTCAGATATGATTGGTATGGAGTCCACCAGACTGAACAGGAAAGACCCACCCACCATCCAATGAACTTGCAAGACACTAGACTAAAAGGGTAAAGAGGTCTGTTGCAGTGTCTGGAAGCTCCAGGTTCTTCAGCCTCCCAAAGGAGACTCATACCAGCTAATCTCCAGTAAGTGTCTGGTGTTGTACTGGTGTTAGTTTCCTATTTTCTCTTTTACATGTCTTCCAGATTCTTGGGTGGAACAGCTACTGGATCCATTCCTCAAGCACACAAATGGGCCTTATGTGTTTTCCTGATTCTGATTCTTTAAGCCAGCCTAATATAACTTCTTGCATCATTTTATATATAAATGTGCAGAATATAATCTATTGATTCTGTTTCTCTGGAGAGACCTAACTAGTGCCATTCTAATAATACTTTTTCTTGGCTATATTGATAGATTATTGGAAAAAACAATATGAAAAACATCACCCTACTTATTTATACTTTTGTTCACAGGTATGTTGTCGGGTTTTGGGGAAACTTAATTTCTATTCACTTTATTATAGTCAGAGTAGCCAGTGCTCTGTGATCCTCCTTCCTACAGAGATCTTTCTCATTAGCTTGAAGCTTTTTCTCTCCTATTATTCAGAAGAACATCATGTATATTTTACTTTGTTATATTTTTGGTAGACTATTCCTTCAAGAATTTTATTATTATTTCTATGTCCATTTTCTTCTTCCATATCAACCACAATTATAAGGAGCTTTGTTAACCAGGCCTAACTGTAGATAAAACTTATTTAAGTATATATTACTCTATAAAGTATGTTGTACTTAATGAATAAATAAGGAGTACATAAATGTAAATTGTTCTTTCATTGCAAAGATATTTTTGATGTTATCATATAGAAGAGTATTTGGGGATGAATGATACATAGGTGTGAATTGGAGGGAACATTTCCTCTGAAGCTCTGTTATACTTCTCAGCATAAATTCTTTCCAAGCTTAATAGTGAGCAGGCAGAAGTGGCAGTGTGTTAGCACAGATACAGCTTCATGAACTGTTACAATACCAAAATGCTTGGGGCCCTGATTCCTCCAGGTTGCCTCAACTCCTGCTTTAGAGCCCCATACATGCTTGCTGAATGGAGAAATTATAGAATTAAAGCTCATGTTCTGGAGGCCTCAGGGCCATTGATTTATGGCTAGAGGTTTATGTTCTGCTTGATGGTGCCTGTGTTAATTAAATTTTAAAATCTATAATTGAAAATTATCCCTGTAAGTAGACATGGTTCAGAGTCACGTCTCCAGGTAGGTAACAATGATTGAGATTTATAAGAATGGATGGATGAAGGAATGGGTGGTTACATGGGTGGGACAAAGGATGGATGAATATGTAGATTTGTGGATGTGGAATGTTATTTAGTGAATGGATCCATAGTTAGACGTGATAGATGCATTTACACATACAATACACAAGCAAGATATATAAGGGAAAGGCAGAGTGAAAGATAATAGATAGATAGATAAAAATTACAGGGGAAGTTCCAAATATTTCTGCTAATCACGTCAGCAGACACAGACAGTGAACAAATGGAGTTTCTAAAAGAAAAGAGATAAAGCTATTCTTAGTGAATTTCTCTATTGCGCTAATTTAATGGCACTATTTGACAGAAAAAGAACATACAAATGTTAAAGTGAAAATGGTGACATATACGTAGAAAAAAGGAATAAGCATGAATTTTGCATAGTATGTCTTTTGCACTCTTTAGATATTGCTACAATTCTCTCACTAGAACAAGCAAGGGTTCACACAATAAATTTTACTGAGTGATTTCCTGTTGTGCAGTTCAACACACCAGTTGGCCTCCAGTGAATTCATGTATCTCAGGTTTTCTCAGATTATTCTTATCCTGACATCTATAGAACTTTCAACACATTTAATTTTAAGAATACTTGTCAATGTCATTACATGAGGCAGATTTTCTTACTCTAAAGTTTCTGGAAGAGAAGTGGAATGGGAGACAGCATTAATTTCTCTACCACCCACTCTGCTTACTTAATAACTTAGACTTTTATTGTTGGGGAAA
Source organism: Hydrochoerus hydrochaeris (assembly GCA_004027455.1). Lineage (NCBI taxonomy): Eukaryota > Metazoa > Chordata > Mammalia > Rodentia > Hydrochaeridae > Hydrochoerus > Hydrochoerus hydrochaeris. Next base: position 27,145 of record PVLA01011222.1, read on the forward strand.
ACAAAACAAAACAAAAACAAAATAAAACAAATGCACATTTCAAGTGGTGGAATCCTGACCAGGTTTGAGGAGAACAGAGCTAGTGAATCAGCATTCTTGCTGTGGATGATGCAAAATGTAGCACTGCCTAAGCTAAGACAGTTGGAAGGTATTTTCTGAGAGACGTTGGCTTTGGGAAAGATTTCTAGTCCAGTGGTTGGTAAGGTATTCATATGGTACTAATAACTACATGGAAATGAAAAGGTATAGCAGAGACTATTTTATTAAATGACCTCATTCATCTGTCTACTTTCAGAGATGGTAAAATTGAAATCAGAAAGTCATCATGACTTCATATTTATTTTTTATTATCATTTCATGAAAGAAACATTTAAGAGGTTCATGGATCTTTTGATTACTTGAGTAATAAATTTTGCACCTTTCCCCAGAATCATTGGGGTCCAAGAAGGCAAACTGAACATAAACTAATTACAGCTTATCCATCTCTACCTTCAATGAATATGGAAATAATTTGCTAGCATGTTGTTTTATTAGATTGTCTAGAAGCTGTGTGTGTTTGTGTGTGTGTGCCTAAGTATATCTTTCCTCTTACAAACTTCTATATTGCATCTCCAAAATAAACTCTGTAAGTTCAATGGTGAAATCTTGCACATCTTTGATATGTTAAATGTACACATTAATATATATTAAATGATTTATTTCCCTGTCTCTTCATATCCTCTTCATTTCTCTTGAAGGAATAATTTTCCTGCATGTAACTGACTAAAAAAATTGTCCATATCTTTATATTTATTTTCTGAAATCCTGTTTTTTTGGTACTGGGGATTGAACTCACAACCTTGTGCTTTGCCAAGCAGGCACTTACACTGCTGAGCTAAATCCCTGGCTGCAATCCTGTTTCTTAATCGGTAGAGTGGGGATAATAATGTAAATTGGCCTATGTGTCAAAATCAGAATCAATAAAGAGATGAAAATACATATTATAAAACAAGGTATTATAGAGCTAAATAGCACAGAAAAGATTGTATATAGGCAAGGAAGGAATTGGGGACATCCAAATGATGTATTACAGGGAATCATAAATCTCACTTTTTAAACATTTATTTTATATCTCTGGAATTTAGTGCATAAAACATGCAACTTTTCAATTACCAAGAAATCTTGAATGATAAATCTTATCATTGATAATAAAAGAAACTATTTCCTAAGTGAAAAGATCCTGAACTGAAACTGGTTTCTAGATCTCATCTCTGCATTTTTCTCATTTTCTTTTAATCTAAATCATCAAAATCCATTTCTGACCAGTAGATCCTCATGAGTGCATAAGAAAGAAAATACCATTTGATTATTGAAAATACTAGGGTAATGCCAATGATAGAAATAGAGCAGTGGAGAGGGAGGAGGAATGTCTGATTGAATATGTTCCTGCAACTTCACAGGTTTCTAAGCTGACATAAGGAGCAGTTGTGGAGCGTCAAGGCCTTCTCTGGTGACGTGTGATTCCCACTGTGACCCTGGCATGGACAGCAAGGGGAAAGGTGTGTGCAGCAAGGCAGCACTGTGTGGGCTCCACCAACACTCTTAGGTGGGGAATGTGAGGTTTTAGCTGATAACGTGAGCCTTTAGGATTATGTGGTTTGTACATGGTCTAAGTACTGCTCTGAAAAGCAGTTGTACTGGTCAGAGCAGTGTGTTTCATTGGTCCTCAAGTAGTGGAATGTTCCTTGTTTTAGACACTCCGCAGTGGGTGGGAACCTTTCACCTGGTCCTAAGTTAGGGGGCAGAGGCACAGGGAGGGAGGTGCTGGCATTTCTCAGGTCAGGGACGGGGTTGCTGCTAAGCAACCTCCAATGCGCAGGACAGATCCCAGAAGAGGGAATTGTCCAGTTCACAGAACCAGGGATTCTGAGATCCAGAAACTCTGGAAACATCAGTGGGTCCAATTTGTTGGAGCCTCAGAAGGCAGAAACTGACATTTCTGGTTCTTAAGTGTGTTAGCTGAATTGGGCCAATTGAATCAACTTGATGAGACTGTGTGCTCTGCAATAGCAAACCAATTAGTGATGGGAGATGTGTATATTATACATTTTTGTGAGTTTGGCTCAGGCCAAATAAGTCTTGAAAAGTAAAATTAGTCTTTTGCTAAGTAACCAACTTTACTTCCTAGGTGACACTTGCAAGAAAAATAAATTGGTAATAGTCATACAATTTTATGTTATAGAGAAAAATATCTTTATTCTATTTTATCTTATACTGAACGTCTGTTTGATGACATACATGCAGGTAAATGTAGTCAGAATTAAAGAACTTCTATGCATTTGTGAAGTTCCTAGAACTGCTAACATAGTTTCTCTATCTGTAAAGCACATTTCCTTTACAGATGTTCTTAAAAATATTCATTTGGCTACATTACAATAATATATCATGTATAAAGCAAATGTTAAAATAATTATGCTTTCAAAAGTTAAAACATCACACGAATTGTATTTCATTTTAATTTTGCAACTAAAATTTATTTAGTCACATTCTACAGTGAAATAACTTAAGGTATGGTTAATTATTTTACATTTACATTGACATTGTGGTAATATGTTTTCCATATATTTACTTTAATAATCATCCAGATTTACCATGGAGATTTTTAATTGCATTTATGAAAGTTTTTCTGGAACTTAGTCCTCGGATTATGCTATTTTAATATTACAAATTCTGCCATAGTATCACTGAAGGTAAAATGTGAGTTCAATTTGGTAGCTCCATGATATTTCTTGGCTTTTGTGCTGTAAATTACACATAGCCTGGAGGTTGTACTCCCTTTCTGCTGAAATGGAAAATTGTGAAACCTCCTCTAGAGGGGTATAGCTCTGTGACACAAGCAACTGCCTGGCAAACTCAAGGTCATGCATTCAATTCCTGGTACGGAAACTTCCTTTGAACATTACCAGAGTGTTAAACTGAGAATTTCAAAAAGCAGGGAAAGAGGCAAAAATCAAACTGCCGAGGGCCCCTGTTATTTAATGCCTAAGGCACAGAGCTGTCCATCACAAGTGATGCTAAGAAGCTCAGCACACACTGTGTCCCATGGCTGCTGACAAGGTCCCTGCTGCACAGGTGCAGCCTAGGAACCTACAGCTGTGCACAGTGTGATGAGGTGAAGTGCAAGGTTCAAAGCATGGATGTGCTGCCTTCCCCACCTGCTACTGATGGGACTTGGGGTAAATCATGTAACCACTGTAGGCCTTGTGATTCATCAATGCAATCTGAATTTTGTCATGAAATCACAGTCTGTCTCTCAGGATGACAGTGAATTTCAACTTTAGAAGTCTATAGATTCTGGAATGTTTCTGGCAAATGCTTGGGATTATGATGCTACATTAGCAGGTCCAGGCCATGGCAACTATTCATTGTAGGATTTTCTTCATAGTCAGTATTAGAACCTAAGGAGTCATAGTTTATCTTTTAAAGGAGGTATAAGTTATAAAGAGTTATAAGGAGTTATAGTTTAGCTTTTAAAGCTTGAAGATAAAGTTGACAAATAAACTGTTGTTTTTTCACTTTGTGTCCAAAAATCAAATATTGCAAAATGAGTTAAAAATGACAATCTCCAGGAGTGTCTCACTGCTGAAAATATATGGAATTCCCAAAGACATTGAACTGCTTTAAAACAATGATTTAAACACCCCAAACCGCAATTAAGTTAAGCTCTAAATATTTTCAAAACACAGAAACATTTCTGGAAGCAATAGAGAAATGCAAGTATTCCATTTCTCAAACTATATATTTGTTTAAATATGATTATAGAACAAAAACTGCACAGTGGAAAGTGTTGATTCTCCCCATCTCAGCTGTAAAGGCATCAAGACATACAGGAGAGGAAAGTGGAGAGTGCCCTGGGAAGACTGCGCTTATAGCACTGGCAGAGTAGACCATCTCAGAGTGGCTTGTGTTTGTTCAAGCAGGGCCCTTCCTCCTACTGCTGGTCACCTTCCTGTGCAGGGGAGAGGTGGCCTCCGTGCCTGCCTGCCCCAACAGGGATGGGTGCTGGGAGTATTTCTGAGACATGTTTGACTCTGCTAACATTTTGTCTGATTTCATGCATTACTTCTCTTCAGAACTCCTCCAGGAATTTGTAAGCACTCATTTTTTCCTCTTCCCAAAAGAAGCCTTTAAGCAAATGTGCTTTAGTACAATTTAAACATGAAGAACTCATGAGCCAAGCTTTCAATAATGTGTATTATTATTGTTGGTTAAAGAAAGCAGCAGCCAGTGAAAACTGGAGCAAGAGAAAGGTCAATTTTATTAAATTGAGATTGTATAGAATGCAATGATTTTTAAAAACATTTCTGGAAATTCATTGAATTTTAAAAGTTTAAACACCCACTGTAAACTACTTCTCCATGTGCATAAGGAGGAACACTAGCTTCTTTCCTGGAGGGGTAAATCCCTAGGATTCTGCACTGGGTGCACTGCAGATACCCAAGAAAAGATAAAGGCATCATAGTAAACTGGGTGGTGTAAATAGAATTAAACTAACCTGAATTGATGTCTGAGCAGTAAAAAGCCCCGTAGTAGTAGTAACAGCTTTTCAGAAACTCCAAAGTGCTAGGAGTCATTGCTCTGGAGTTCCAGTGGAGGAGTCTGAAATGATAATGTAGGGCAGTTTCGAGATGGACACATTCATTCTTCCTAACAGCTTCTTTTACCATCCTTGTTTTCTCTTCTGGGTCAGTGAGGAGCAGACCGTAGACCAGGCCTAGTACGTTCGAGAACCTCCGCGGAGAATGCAGCCAGTGCCTGTAGTAAACATTGTGGGTGCTCTGCTTTTGTTTAACGCAGTAGTGTTGTTTTACTCATTTCCCTTTTTCGACTAGTGTGAATATTTCACCAGCCAAATCTCTCTAGCAGCCCTTAAAACTTCATGACCGTCGCTTATGACTATTCTCCGTCTTTCTTGTTTCATTACTTTGAATTTCCAAAAATGATTTGTCCTGCTTTATGACTTATTTTGAATTTACTAGGAAGCTGGCAAGACACAGATGTGTGCACTCAGTGGCGACTGAAAGAGGAGTTATAATCTACATCTGTTTAAGGGAAAAATGTCACTTTGGCCCCCCAGGAAAGGAGACTGAACAGCTCAACATAGACACATGTGCGTCACTGCCTTTACGTCCTGTTGTGGAGAAAGTGATACTTAATATGCTTGCGGCTTTGCAGTTTTGATAGTTTTAGTGTTTGCATCCCAAATAGTTAACTGGTAGGAAGGGTGAGACAGCAAGGGCTTAGCAGAGCAGGGAGGGGTATAGGGTTAGAAAATTTGCTGAAGAACAGGGCGATCATGGAGCTACTGGGAAAATACGAAGGTAAAAGATCACTTTCTTAAATCTTTAGTTTCAGTTTTTATGCAGCTTTGACTTTTAGAAAATTGCACACCTATCTAATGTGGCAACACACCGCTAAGGATTTGTTTTTTCAGTTATCAGTCCACAACCACTGAATTCTCTTCGTCATTTCCAGAACGCCCACTGCTCCCGGAGCCCATTCCTCTCCAGGCTGGCCACGAACCAGAGCCACACGGCCTCCCTCACCAGGGCCGGGGTCTCCTCCGTCCAGGCGCGAGGCCGGCAGGGGCAGGTGAGCCAACGTCTCGGGGAGGCAGGGCGCCGGCACACTGCGGTGCAGAGGGCTCTGTGGGGTTTGGTACCGGCAGTCACGAGTGGGAAGAACAAGGGAGGAGGAGTAAGCAACTGAAGAAAAATTATACCACGTAGTCGATAAACCATGCGTAAAGTCAAATGCTAAATATCGTGCCGGCTCTGTAAATTACATGCAGGTGCTATGATTTAAACCAATGTCTCGTACTTAGGATACAAAATACGTGGTAGAGGTGTCTGAGCTGAGTCGAAGCTCACATCTGTAGGTGAGAAAAGCAGGGGCAGCTTCACCTGTCACAGCTCCTCACGTCCCGCACAGGACCCCCGTGTCAGCAAGCCCACGCCCACACGGGCGCCCTCCTCGCACCCTCCCCGACATTCCCCTGTTCTGTACAGCTCCGCCTCAACCAGCTCTGGCCTCTGTCCTGGCTACAGCAAGGGCCACACAGCAAGCCCCGGGCATCACTGAAGATCTAATTTTTTTTTCTATTTTAATCATTTTCACCTGATTCCATTCTATAAACAGTCTTGACATGGTTTTAAATGCACAGAGTTTCAAAGGAAAATCAGAAGTGAGTTTTCAGTTACAATCCCTTAAGCCAGCTTTGTGTGTGTTCCTATTACTGTAGCAAAGCATAGGCCGAAGGTTTAAACTTAAATTTTACAACTTCTGTCAACTGCAGGAAAGCTTTCCATATTGCAAGAGAACTATTTAGTACAGCATCTCTGACCCAGCCTGTCCCTCATTTTCCAGCACCGAGTGCTCCTGGACCGCCTGTGCCTCCTGCTGTGCTCCTGCTCCGGGATGACCCGCTCTTCCACCTGGTGAATGAGGCCTACCAGCTGCCCAAGATGCGCAGATCATCGCTCACCGAGGGGCGGATGATGGCACAAAACAACCTGCGCCTGCAGAAGCTCCTGAGCAAGACTGTCAGCCAGGTGGGGGGCCTGAGCCTGCCTTGACTTTCTGTTTCAGAAGTGTCCTGTCCCTCCCCTGCCCTGCCCCTGCCTCTGGCCCTAGCCCTGCTGCCCCTGTCCCGCTCTTGTCTCCTGCCCTGGCCCTGCTTTGCCCACGCCCTGAGGTGGGAACTGTTTGAAATCCCTCCCTTCGTGAAAATAATACCTAGACTGAGGATCCCACCTTCTGGGCTGCTGCAAAGCCAAGCAGGCCCTGGCATTTTAGGGGAGGTCCTGGCCTCTGTTTCTCAGGGTTGCTGCGCCCAGGTGCTGCCTGCCATGCGCTGTCCAAAAAGCCAACATGCTGTCTCTTCCTGGGATAGGTCAAACGTTTTCCAGGGAAAGGCATTCAGAAAGGAAGATTTTCATAGGAAATGTTTTCTTCTGAGTGTCTCAGGACTCCCTCATGGGAGTTCTGGTCGCATTTTCTTTTCTTTTCTCCTTACACCAGAAAAGTAGAATGGGAAAGGAGAAGGGAAAAGATCAGTTATTTGCTTGCCAGTTCTGCTACTCGAGTTCAGACAGATAAGACACTGACTCTTCCCAGCCTGTGTGCATGAAAACCCATGCTTGGTTAAAATTATATGTAGCTTTCTTTCTCTTCCTCAAATTTAATGACTGATAGAAACAAAGACAAACACGCATGCATGATATGTGTAATAACTGACCACAATTCCATGTCTAGTTTTACCCTGAGAAAACAGACAGTGCAGACCAGGTGGTCTGGGCAGAGCTCTCATTCCTGCAGGCAGCCAGCATGAGGACTCGCCTGCCTGCTTTCTACCGCCTGCTTCGTTGCTGGAGAATGGATTTGCGGAAGGCACGCACCTACCTCCGGCTGATGGAGTGCCAGATCCTCTCCCATAGTGACTGCTGAGCTCCAGTTGTGCCCCATGGGGATGTTTTGCTTTGTTATGTATTTTTGATGTATGCTTGAGTTTAAGAGCATAACATGTCTCTTCTTACAAAATAAAAACTTACTCTTTGACTTTGTCAAAATCAGAAATGTCAGTTGTCAAAGTCTGTATTTTTATTTAATATAAAACCAAAAGAAAGCCACCAGCATGTGGATCAGATCAGGAAATTGAAGGGAGGGATCATTATGGGTCACCCAGGTCATGATGTGGTGTTCAGGGGTGTGGGGTGGATATCAGTGGGTGGACACAGCTTCTGAAGCCCAGTCTCACCTTGGACTTTGGCCGCATGTATCCCTTCTCTCAGCCCAGGCCTCTGCCCTGCTGATCTGCATACTCATCTAAAAATCCCATTGTAAAACCTGAGGACTGTGAAGCACAGTGAGAGTGTGACAATCATTTGAGAGATACAGCACAAATTATGGCCTTCAGTATCCCCCTGTGAGATGAGAAAAGGGACTTGCATAGTTCAGGATTAAAACACACAAGTGGATGTGGATACAACCATCAGACTCCTTTCTGCAGACACAGACTGTGACCTGGGACAGTTCCTGTATTTTCTGAGGCCCTCCTGGGGCACTGTGGACAAAGGGTAAAGGATGAGGATGGGTGGAGGTCTGTGAGTTCCCTGGAGGCTGGGCCCCGGTCTGGGATGAAAAGTCTGTGTAGCTGGCTGTACAGCCTTGGTGTACCACTTGAAACCTGGTAGGGCCCCACCCAGCAACCCCAAGCAGCAAGAGAACATAGGTGCACTGCTTGGTACAAGCTGAAGTCCTGCACAGTGTATTCTACCTAGCAATACAGCCTTGGCACACTGCTCAGAACCTAGTAAAGCCCTGCCCAGTGACCCCAAGCAGCCAGGGAGTATTAGTGAATCACTCTGAACCTGGTAGGGCCCTGACAAGTGACCCCAAGTGGCCAGGGAGCTTCAGTGTGCTACATGACATGAACTGAAAGCCTGCACAGCATACCTCACCTAGCTGTGTAGTTTTGGTGGCCACTTGGTACCTGCCCCCAGTATACTCCATCCATTAGGGGAGCCTTGGAGAGCTGCTCAGGACCTGGTAAGACCTGGCTAAGGACTCCCACTCAGGTGAGGAAACTCCCTATAGTACAGCCATCCTCAACCCAGGAAAAAACTGAGACTTTGCATTTGGCTGCTCCATGGGAATAAGGAAAAATGACAAAACAAAAGAGCAAAGTGTAGTCTTGAACCTCCAGCTCATCCCAAACAACCCTGAGAGGCATAAACATAGAAAAAAGTGTAAGTCACACACCTGAAACTTCTGAAATGATAGTAACAGATGCAAAGAAACAACTCTATGAAGTTGTAAAGAAAATCAGATCAGAAATAATCTCTCAGGTAAAACAAGAAATGATAAATGTAGTGAAAGAAATGCTGAACACATCTAAAGAAGACATAGTTAAAAAAATAGGAGAGCATGATGGAAAATTTGGATGAACACATAAGAAAGAATTAGAATGCATGAAGCAGATTCAAAGAGATATCCCAGAAATCAAAATTTCCATCTAAAGCTGTCAAAATGAATGTATATCAATGAATGTGAAGATAGACTTTCAGAACTCAAAGACAAGATTGAAGCTAATGAACAAGAAAAGAAAAATCTTTTAAAAATAACAAGGAATCAGGAAATAACAATTCAACAGCTGTAAGATGATGCAAAAAAAAAAAACAGTATAAGATTGATAGGTGTAAACAAAAGGATGATCACACAAATGATGTAAACAGACTATTTACAGAAGTGTATCTGAAAACCTCCCAAACATAGGAAAGGAAACTGACATACAGATAAGTGAAGCATATAGAACTCCAGATAGTCATAACCAAAATAAATCTATACTCAGACATATAATAATTAATATTCCAGAAATTCAACATGAGAATAGAGAATATTAAAAGCTTTCAGAGAAAAGAAACAAATCAATTTACAAAGGAAATCCCATCAGAATCACAGCAGACTTCTCAAAATAAATAATAAAGTGAAGAAGGGCATAGAGTGAAGTATTTCAAATTCTAAAGGAAAATGACTTCCAACCCAGACTGATATATCCTGCAAAGCTATCCTTCAAAACTGATGGAGGAATAAGATATTTCCATGCCAAAGAACAGCTGAAGAACTTCATGACCACCAAACCAACCTTACAAAGAATACTGAAAGATATTCTAGATAGACATAAAATAACTACAATTTCAAGAACATCAACAGAAAAAACTACCAAGCAGGACAAACAATTAAACAGAGAGGAAAGATAAAGAACCAACAGTAGAAAGATAACATGAGAAAAAAAGCCAATATAAATCACTTATAACCATTAATGTAAATGGCCTCAATTCACCAATTAAAAGAAACAGACTGGTAGAATGGATTAAGAAACAACATCTAACTATATACTGTATATAAGGAACCCATCTAACTGCAAAAGAAATTCACAGACTGAAAGTCAAAGGATGGAAAACAATACTTCATGCAACAGGAACCCAGCTATTCTGTTTGTAGACAATGTGAATTTCAAACCAAGATTGATCAAAAGAGATAAAGAAAATCAATATATACTGGCTAGGGGGAAATTTCAAGAGGAAGAGATAACAATCTTAAATATATATGCATCAGATAAGGAAGTATCCAGGTATATAAAACAAATATTAATAGAAATGAAAAATCAAATAAAGTATAACACAATTATAATGGGAGACCTTAATACCACATTGACACAAAGAGACAGATCAACTAGATAAAAAAATCAACAAATAACATAACTGAAACAAACTTGTGAACAAATAGACTTCGTAGACATTTACTGAGTATTCCACCCAACAACATCAGAATATACATACTTCTCAGCTTCACATGGGATATTCTCTATAATAGACCGTATACTATCTCATAGATCATGGTTAAGTAAGTACAAAAAAATAATCTCATACATATTAACTGATCATAGTGTCACAATACTGGAAATCAATGACAAAAGAAATTAGAAAAATTCCATAAACACATGGAAATTAAATAATACAACCCTGAAAAATCAATGGGTCATAGAGGGTTAGGGCTGAATTCTTAATTGCAGCCATTCTTTCTGCAATGAGATGAAATCTCAATGCTGCTTTAATTTGCATTTCTTGAATGACCAGTGATGGTGAACATTTCTTCATGTATTTATTTGCCATTTGCATATTTTCATCTGAGAAATGTGTATTCATCTTAGATGCCCATTTTTTGGAATGGGTCTTTGAATATGGGGGGCTTGATGTTTTTTAATTCTTTATATGCTCTGGATACAAGTCCTTTGTTTGAGGGATTGTTGGCTAAAATTCTTTCCAATTCTCTGGGCTTTCTTTTCATTTTATTGGTGATTTATTTTATATATCAGGTTTTTTTGTTTTGTTTTTTGGTACTAGGAATCAAACTCATGTCCTAGTGTTTACCAGATAGGCACTTAGGCCACTGAGGCAAATCCCCAGCCCCTGCTGGTGATTTATTTTGAAATGTAAAACCTTTTTAATAACATGATATCCAGGTTGTTGATTCTTTGAGATACTTCCCTTGTGGTTTGCATTTTGTTCATGAAATTTTGCATATCCCTACATCTTCAAGAATGCTACTTAGCTTGTTTTCCAGGAGACTTAGTGTTTCTGTTTTAATATTTAGATCATTGATTCATTTTGACTTTCGTTTAGTGCATGGTGATAGGCATGGTTCTAATTTCAGTCCTTGGCATGTGGAAAGCCAATTTCTCCAGCACCATTCATTAAAAAGACTTTCTTTCATCCAGTGAACATGTTTAGCCCTTTTGTCAAATATAAGGTGGCTGAGTGTCTTTGCAGTTGTGTCTGCATCTTCTAATCTGTTCCATTGATCCTCAGGTCTATTTCTTTGCCAAGACCATGCTGATTTTATCACTGTAGCATTTATATATTTATATTTATATAAAAGATTTTATAATTTCAAGTCAGGGATTGAGATGCCTCCTGACTTGCTTTTGTTACCCAGAATTGCCTTTGCTACTCTAGGTTTCTTCTGTTTCCAGATGAATTTTAGGAATGCTTTCCTCTAGATCTGTGAGGTACATTAATGGTATTTTCATTGAGGTTGCATTAAATGTGTACAGCAGTTTTGGGAGTATGGGCATTTTCAAAATTTTCACTCTTTGTAAATAAGAGCAAGGGATATATTTTCACTTTCCACTTTCTGATATCCTCTTCAATCTCTTTTTATAGAGTATATAATTTTCAACATGTAGATCTTTTACATCCTTTGTTATCTTGATTCCTAAGTATTTCATTGATTTTGATGCTATTGTGAAAGTTGTCCTTTCCATATTTTCTCTCTCAGTGTGTTTGTTGTTTGTGTACAGGAATGCTATTGATTTTTGAGTATTGATTTTGTAAGCAGCTACACTGCTGGATTTGCTTATTAACTCTAGTAGTCTTTTGATAGAGTTTTTCGGATTTTCTATGTAAAGTATCAAGTCATCTGCAAATAGTGATAATTTAACTTCTTCATTTCTTAACCTTATTTCTTTTATTTCTCTTTCTTGTCTAATTGCTCTAGCTAATGATTCTAGAACTATGTTTAATAAGAGTGGTGATAGTGGACATCTTTGTCTTGTTCCTAATTGTAGAACGAAAGCTTTCAGTTTTTGTCCATTCAGTATAATGTTGACTGTTGATTTGTCATATACAACTTTTATTAAATTGAGGTAGATGCCATCTATTTTGATTTTCTGTAGAGTTTTACCATGAACAAGTGTTGAACTTTATGAAAAGCTTTTTCTGTATCTATTGAGATGATCATGTGATTTTTGCCTTTAGCTTTATTGATGTGATGTATTACATTTATTGATTTGTGTATGTTAAACCAACCCTGCATTATAGGGGTAAATCCCACTTGATCATGATGCATAATCTTCTTAGTGATTTGCTGCCATTATTTTATAGAGAATTTTTGCATCAATGTTCATTAGGGAGATTGGCCTATAGTTTTATTTTACTGGGGTCTTCCTCTGGTTTTGGTATCACAGTTACACTTGCCTCAAGGAATCAGTTAGGAAAAATTGCTTCCCTTTCAATTTCATTGAAAAGTTTGAAGAGTATTGGCCTTAAATCTTCTCTAAATTTCTTACAGAATTCAGCCATAAATCCATCAGGATCTGGGATTCTCTGTTGGTAAGTTTTTAATCACATTTTCAATTCTAGTAGCTGATATTGGGTTATTAAAAATTGTTATATCTTCTTTAATTAACTTTGGTAATTCACACATTTCTAGAAATCTGTCCATTTACTCTATTTTCCATCTTATGTGAGCAAAGATTTTCAAAGTTGGCATTCATGATCTTCTGAATTTCCCTGTGATCTGTAGTAATTTCCCCCTTTTCAGTCTTTATTGAATGAATTTGAGTTTTTCTTTCTTTTTCTTGAGAAGATTGGCTAGAGGTTTATTAATTTTTTTATTCTCTCAAAGAACCAGCTCCTTGATTCATTAGTTTTTGTATTGTTTTCTTAGTCTCAATTGCATTAGTTTCTGCTCTGATCTTTATAATTTCCTCACTTCTATGAGCTTTGGGTTCTTCTTTTTCTAGAAGCTTGAGGTGTAGCATTATTTGTGTTTGCTCATTCTGTTTTCCTGATGTGACAATTCACTGCTACTTATTTCCCTCTTAGGACCATTTTCATTGAATCCCACAGGTTGCAGCATGTTGTATCTGCATTTTCATTGAATTGTAGGTATTGTTTATTTTTTTCTTTAATTCCATCTCTAATCGACTGGTTGTTCAAGAAGTTGTTACTTAATTTCCATGTGTTTATGTAAGTTTTGCAGTTTCTTTTGCCATTAATTTCAGATTTCAGAGCACTATGGTCAGATAATATGCGTAAGATAATTTTATTTCCTTTGAATTTACTTAAGAATATTTTATGGGCTAATATATGGTCTATTTTAGAGAATGTCCCATGTGTTGCTGAGAAGAATGTGCATTCTGATGTGGCTGAGTAGAACACTCTGTAGATATCTACTAAGTCCATTTGCTCACAAGTTTGACTTTGTTCTGTTATTTCTTTGCTAACTTTTTGTCTCGTTGACCTATCTCTTTGTGACAATGAGGTATTAACTAGGTCCCCTACTTTAATTGTGTCATTGTATGTTTGGATTTTCATGTTTTTTAGTATTAGTATTTGTCTTAAATAGTTGGGTGCTCCTGTATTTGGTGCATATATATTTATGGTTGTTAGCTCTTTCTCTTGAATTATTCCCCTAACAAGTATGTAGTGACTTTCTTTATCTCTTTTGAACATTTTGAGTTTGAAGTTTACTTTGTCTACAAACAGAATAGCTACCCTTGCTTTTTTCTGGGTTCCTGTTGCATAGAATATTGTTTCCCATCCTTTGAATTTTAGTCTGTGAGTTTCCTTTTGAATCAGATGTGTTTCCTGCATGCAGCATATTGTTGGATCCTGTTTCTTGATCCATTCTGTCAACCTATTTCTTTTAATTGGGGAATTGAGGTCATTTACATTGATGGATATAACTGATAAATACTGGCTCAATTTTGTCATATTATTTTCCTGCTGTTGGTTTCCTGTCCTCTATCTTGTTTAATTGCTTGGCCTGTTTGGTGGTTTCTTTCTGTTGTTGACCTGGAAAGTGTAGTTGATTTTATCTCTCTCTACTATGTCTTTCAGTTCTCTTTCTAGGGTTAGTTTAGTGGACATGAATTTCTTCAGTTGTTATTTGTCATGGAAATATCTTATTTATCCATCAAATTTGAATGAAAATTTTGCTGGGCACATCAATCTGGGTTGAAAGTTGTTTTATTTCAGGGCTTCAAATATCTCACTCCAAGCTTGTGTTGACTTGAGGGTTTGTGCTGAGAAGTCTGCCATGGTTCTAATAGGCTTTCCTTGGTAGGTGAGTTGTGTCTTTTCTCTAAAATCTTCAGGATTCTGTTTTTATGCTGAATTTTTTGGATCTTAATTATTATGTGTTTGGGTATAGATTTGTTTTGGTTATGACTGTTTGGCATTCTATGTGCCTCACTTATCTGTATATTTGATTTTTCCCCATTTTGGGGGAATTTTCTGTTATTACTTCTGTGAATAGTTTACCTATGCCATTTGTGTTGACCCCTGCATCTTCATTGATTAGTATTATATAATTTCTCTTTCATCTTGAAGCTGTTGTATTGTCATTTCATGCTGTCTTATTGTTTTTCAAATTTCTTTTCTTTTATGATTGCTGTGATTCTGTCCTCAAGGTACAAAATTCTATCCTCAGCTTCATTCAAATGTTTCACCAGATTTCAATAGAGTGATTTTTAATCTCCTGGATATCTCTTTGAATTTGTTTCATGCATTCTACTTCTTTTTGGTATTGTTCATTTAAAGTTTCCAGCATCTTTTCATGCTCCTGTACCTTTTAAAAATCCATACCTTTCTAGTTATGCTGAGCAACTCCATTATTAAGGTTGTCATTTCTTTCTTTATGTGAGAGATTATTTCTAATCTGATTTCCTCTATATCCTTATGGATTTGTTTCTTTATCTCACTTGATATCTTTTCAGAAATGTCAGGTGTATGACTTCTAAAATCCTCTATTTCAATGTCTTCTGTACTTTTTTCTGGATGTTTGAGATTGCATTTTACTTTTTTGTCATTTTTACCTTGGATTAATATTTTGGTCTTTTCAATACCACTAGTCTCAACTGTCTGTCATGTGTGTCTTAGGTTCCTACTGTGTGGTTGATGTTTGTCCAATTGCTGGGTTCCCCAATTAAGGGTAGGGACAGTCACCTGAATTCTTCTTGCAGGGTCTGTTGCATGAGCCATATATTCTTCCTAGCTTGACTAGTCTAGAAGTATTGATATAAGTCAACCTTTGGCTTCTATTGTTACTACGGCTTTATGCTGTTCCAGACTGCCAGATCTACCTGGCTATA
This sequence comes from Hydrochoerus hydrochaeris, assembly GCA_004027455.1. Lineage (NCBI taxonomy): Eukaryota > Metazoa > Chordata > Mammalia > Rodentia > Hydrochaeridae > Hydrochoerus > Hydrochoerus hydrochaeris. The sequence continues at coordinate 42,620 of PVLA01011222.1, forward strand.
GTGTGCACCTCAGTTGGGATTTTACTGCATCACTGAGTGTCTCAAAGGACATTTTGATTACATCTGGGTTGGGAGAGTCCTTGTCAATGCTGTCTTCAATCCACCTGGTGTTCTGGGATGGAGCAAGAGCTCACCCACACTCTTGCCAAACTTGCCAAGGTCCTACATGTGGGGAGGAGTTCACTGCTGTTCCTGTTCACCTAATGGGGTCCTCTATTTGAGGGGGACACTCACTACACTGTCACAAACCTAGTAGGACTTCTGTGTGGGTGAAAGTTTGCTGAGGCTCCCACCAGCCCACCAGGTTTCTTTAGGTGGTAAAAAGGTCACTTGTCCATGGACTGCTGTGGGCTTTCAGGTGGGTGGGGGCATGGCTGATGATCATACCAACCCCTAGGTCTTCAGAGGGAGAAGGAAGGGTGAGGCCAATATTTCTGTTGGCCCCTAGGTCTGTGGAAGGAGGAGACATGAGGTCAAAGTTTATTCTGACCGTTGGGTCCATGGAGGGAAGAGGAGTAACAAGGCCTACATTCGCCCAACCCTATGTCCACTGAGGGAGGAGAAAAGGTAAAAGCCAATGTCTTCCAACCCCTAGATCCATGGAGGGAGGAGGAGTACCAAGGCTGAAATTTCCTCTAACCCCTAGGTCTATGAAGAGAGGAGGAGAATTGAGGCTGATGTCTGCTGGCCCCTAGGTCAGTGGAGGGAGAGGACAAGTCAGACCAAAGTTTCCTCTAGCCCTTAGTCTGTGGAGGGAGGAGGAGAAGTGAGACCAGTGTCCACTGGCTCCGAGGTCCATTGAGGGAGGAGGAGGAGCAAGGCTGAAGTTTCCTCTGACCCCTAAGACTGTGGAGGGCAGAGGAGGAGTGAGGCCGAAGTCCACCAGCCTCTAGGTCCATGGAGGGAGGAGTCTAGCATCATATTAAATGCTCAAAAACTGAAAGCTTTTGCTCTAAACTCAGGAATAAGAAAAGGATGTCCACTATCTCCACTGTTTTTTAATATAGTGCTGGAAACATTAGCCAGAGCATTTAGACAAGAGAGAGTAATAAAAGGAATAAGGATAGAAAAGGAAGAAGTTGAATTATCATTTTTTGCAGATGTTATGATAGTCTACACAGAAGAACCTCAAAACTCCACTGAAAGATTTCTTGATGTAATAACAAAATTCATTAATGTAGCTGGATACAAATTCAACACTCAAAAATCAATAGCATTTCTGTACACAAACAACAAACCAACTGAGAGAGAAATAAGAGAAATCACACCCTTCACTATAGCATCCAACAACAACAACAAAAAGAAATATGTATGAATCAGTCCAACCAAGGAAGAAAAGATCTATACAGTGAAAATTACAGTGCTCTGAAAAAAGAAATCAAATAGGATTTCAGAAAGTGGAAAGACATTCCTTGTTCATGGACAGGAAGAACAAACATTGTGAAAATGGTCATTCTCCCAAAATTGTTATACATATTTAATGCAGTTGCAATCAAAATACCATTAATATACATCTCAAATCTAGAGAAAATATTCCTAAAATTCATCTTGAAATAGAAGAGACCTAGAATAGTAAAGGCAATTCTGGGCAACAAAGGCCAGGCAGGAGGCATCCCAATCCCTGACTTGGAGTTATACTACAAAGCAACTGTGATAAAATCAGCCTGATACTGGAATAAAAACAGACATCAAGATCAATGGAATAGTTTAGAAGATACAACTACAATTACAAACACACTCAGCCACCTTATCCTTGACAGAGGAACCAAACACACTCACTGGAAGAAAGATAGCCTCTTTAATAAGTGGTGCTGGAAAAACTGACTCTCCATAGCCAAAAACTAAAACAAGACCCATGCCTATCACCATGCAATAAAGTCAAAAAGGATCAAAGATCTAGATATTAATACAGAAACACTAAATCTGCTGAAAAAAATCTTAGTCAACTGTTTCTCAGGCAAAGGACTTCTATCTAGAACATATAAAAGAATTTTAAAAAGTCATCTCCCAAAATTCAAAGACCCTATTTAAAATGGACATCTGAGATGAATACACACTTCTCAGCTGAATAAATATGGCAAATAAATACATGAAAATATGACCAATAAATACATGAAAAATGTCATTGGTCATTAGAGAAATGCAAACTGAAACCACACCGAGATTCCATCTCACTCCAGAAAGTATGGCCAGGATCGAGAAAACTACCAAATATATATAAAATTTGAAGGAACCAAACTAACAAAGCATTCTGCATATATTATTTTAGTGAAGAAAATAAATTGATTACTGGCATTGGAACAGTATAAAATACCAGTTTGTACAGTATGACCTATACATGACCAAGTAGTATTGGCTCTACCCTTGGTGCTGGCAGTGTTTGGGGATGTTGTGCTGGAAAGAGTTCCTAGCATCAACAGATTGACACTAGCAGATTCTGTTTCATCTTTGCACTGTGGCTTATCTGCTGATTTTCTGTGCAACTGGCAATGTGTTAACCTGCTTTCCTCTTTTGTAAATGTTTTGCATTATAGACTGCATTCTTGTCTTACTGTATAGCAACAGAAAAAATTGAGGGTTTATTATTGCACACTTTAAGCTTCTGTACCTTCTTCTTTTTGGAATGGTCAGATTCTGAACCAGATAGCCAGAACCCCAATTCTGCTGTTAAGGGATTTTAAATTGTGCATTTTAAACACTATAGTGAAATGATCCAAGGTTATTCCTTGTGTTGGTATGAGGGACTATTTTATGTAATGTTGGCACAAATTAATTGTTTTGCAAAATGAGGAAGTGTTTCTAGCGGTGTTTTAATGTTTTTGCTGATAAGTAAGGTACACTTTGTGCTAGGTGGTTTGACCATTGGAAGAATATGTATTGCAAGAGAAAAAATCTTTTGACAACAAACGTTTGTTTTACTAAGTTTTTCACTTCTGTTGCTTGTATGGTTCAGTGGCTGGGAACTGAGAAGATATTTGAAGTGTAGGACAGATAATTCTGAGAAGATATTTGAAGTGTAGGACAGATAATTCTGAGAAGATATTTGAAGTGAAGGACAGATAATTCTGAGAAGATCACTGAAGTGTAGGACAGATAATTCCAAGCATATCTCGTAAAGTGCACTCAGTTCAACTGCTGTGTTTAAAATACACACTTAACATCCTTCTTTACAGACACTAAAGTAAAATTACATCTTTCTGGGTTATAAACATGTACTTCTAGTGTATTGTGTGATCAGTGTTAAATAAAGTCAAAACTGGAATGTGCAGAAAATAATTGTTTGTGGACCCATCTTTTTGTCTTTAACTTAAAAAAATAAGATTCTAAGAGTAGATCAATATGTTCTTTTAAAGACTTATAGTGATGTATTTTGCTTACATTGTTACATCACTAAGGATTTTTCCAAGGACCATGACCTCCTGGTGTATGTATATATTTACAAAACAAAACAAACAAACTACCCATTGGGATATAAGGTAGCAATCGCAAACTGAAGTCTTCAGCTTGTTTAGGTGCAATATCCTGATTCTCAGAGTTAATTCCAGTGGGTCTTACTGTTTTTGTGTCAGAAGGATTTTTTCAGGCTGCTGTATTCTTCATTTGATGTAGCAAAATGCTATTAATCTAAATATTTGTGAATAAAGTACCTGTATTTAAATTAAAAAAAGAAAACTACCAACAACAAATAGTGAAGAGGCTGTGGGGAAAAAGGAACTCTTCTGTACTTTTGGTGGGGGTGCAACCACTGTGGAAATCAGTCTGGAGTTTCCTTGAAAGGCTGGGATTGTAATTTCCATTTGACCCAGCTATCCCGCTTCTGGGCATATTCCCAGAAGAATTGAAAACATTATACCACAGTGATATATGAGCACCCATGTTTATAGCAGCACAATTTGTAATAGCCAAATCTTGGAAACAACCCAAAAGCCCATTAACTGAGCAAAGGGTAAAAAAGATGTGGTATTTTTATACAGTGAAGTACTATTCAGCTATAAAGAAAAATCACATTGAGACTTTTTATAGGCAAATGAATGCTACTAGAGACCATATTCATAAATGAAATAAATCAGACTCACTGTAAATACCATCATATCTCCCTGGTGTAAGAAACAGAAAAAGTAAATAAGATCCAAAATCTTGAATAAATGTTGTGAAAGGTAGGAAACTGCTCAAAGGGGAAAATATCTCAGATAGGTAAAAGGAGAAAAGAAGGAAAGGAAAAGAAAAAAAGATAAAAAATTTGTACATATTTAAGATAGTAAACATGATTGTACTACTAATTCTATTAGTTTTGGAACAAAAGAGTTAACACTTATAGGGTTAGATTAATTTTTATTGTCACTATCTGGTAATCTAAGTAACTGTTTTGAAGACAATTACACCAAAGAACAACTTTTGTTAAGTTCATACCACCTTGTTTTGAAAGTTTATATTGTTACTGTTTCGGGTTTTTTATTTTGTTGTTCATTTGTCTCTTTTGTTTCTTGTTTTTCTTGTATTTTTTGTTTTGTTTTGTTTTTCTCTCTTAAAAATAAAATTTAAAAAATAGTCTGTGTAGCTCAAATCACATGAATGATTATTTCATTGCTGAACTTCTTTTATGTGGAGAAATATTTTCAAGACAGCAAGTTTGTATACTTGGAAAATATCCTTAAATGATAATTATAAATTCCTGAACACTTGAAGTGTCCTTATTGAAGTTTTATAAATGAAATGTAAAAACACTTTCATTTTATCTTGGCATTTTCTTGCATATGTAATCTATGTTGGTCCCATTTACAACAGTGTTAGAACATCAGCCTGAGAGATTAAATATATTTACCTTATTGTTTTTATTTTTTTTCAAAATTTGGTATTTGGTCACTTTACTCCAGCTTCTTCCAACTCTCAAGAACTATAATGATAGTAAGATTTTTGAGACTGTATCCTTCAAGATGATTAATATTCTTGATGAATATACAGATTGGATTGAATTGAACATCAACAAGAGAAATAGGGAGAAAATCAATTATGAATGTCCAGGTTGAATTAATCTGAAAAGAGGGAAAAAGACAATTTTTGAGGTTATGGGAGGCTGAATAATTGTCACATACTGGGTGGGTAAGTTTGGTGCAAAGTGGCAAAGAAAAAGAAACGTGTGTCAGTCTGCAAGGTTAAGTATGGATAACAGAGAAACTGTTAGCATAAAGCATAGACATTTTTAGGTAAATGCATGAAAGAGCACCTTGATATCATCTTCTTAAATGAAATAAAACAGACAAACCTGTATAAATATCTCATCCTTTCTCTGGTGTGAGATATTGAATATGTAAACAAGGACCAAAGTGTATAAACCATTGTGAAATAGGAAAAAAACGTTTAAAACCAAGGGGAACTAGGGCGGGAGAAGAGGGAAAGGAAGGAAGAGAAAAGAAAAAAAAGAGTTTATACTCAAGTGAAATAAATTGGATGCACAAGTTTAAATAGCACATTGTTTCTCCAATATGAGAAACTGAAAGGGTGAATAAGGAACAAAATGTATAATAGATACTGGAAAATAGGAGGAGGATATTCAAATGGGAAGAGAAACTAGAGAAGAAGGAAGGGGAAGTAAGGAAGAAAAAGAAAAAATATAATAGAAGTAAGAAATGAAAACAAAGCTTTTGTAAATAATAAGAAGAGGGGTTAAAAGGATAAGAGGGGATTGGGGAAAAAGAAGAACCAATATACATCAATGTACAGGTACAAAGTCTCTGCGATGAGTGTGATTATTTTATTATTATTATGTTTATCTAAATTGTACCAAAATTAATCAAAATTAAAAAGAAAAGAACAGACAATGTTTAATGATGTAATTCTGCATTATCTTTCATGAAAAAAATGTTGAAATGTTTAGCATGTAAATGATGGCTCAGAAGAGAAGGTGGGAAAGGGAGCTGGTATGGTTCAGGACAGGTAATATTGTGAGCCTGAAGAACTTACCTAAGGAGGAGAGCAAAGGTGCATGCTGAAGAAAGTTAACACAGATAAGCACTTACAGAGTTATTTAATAATCATCAGTGACCATAGATTAAGGCAAAACAAACTAAACTGTTATATATTTTTGTTGCATTTTTTAGAAACCTGTTACATTTTTATTATTGCCAAGTTTAATGTCATTCTTTGTAGTTATTTCCCAGGACTGAAAATGCACACACACACACACACACACAAACACACACACACACACACACTGATCATCATCATCATCTCACACCTTTGTGTGCTAGATGATTTCCCTTGACATTTTAAATCTATGCTTAATGTTTTCATCCTGATTTTTATAGTTTTATCTTCAGTGTTGTTTATGTGTATCATCAGAAAGTATCTAAAACGTCTATTAAGAAAGATAAATAAATTGTAGATGATTTGCTCAATGTATTTGTATATCTTAACATTTCTTGGGCACTTCATTTTAATCAGCCTTTCTCAGTAGTAGTATTGGGGAAGCTGGCAAAGACCGTGATCTCCTGTTTGGTTCTATGATGCAAGGTTGCAGAGAAAAACTCAGAGACAAGATAAAAGTGAAACAGTGAACTGGGATGGTCAGTGCTTGAGACTGCCAAGACCCCGAACAGCCAGATCCATGGTATTTATTGCTCACACAGTCTACAGAACAGGGTGAGGAGGCCTTGTGTGTTTGCTGGGGATAAGACACTGACACAGGCAGGGCTTGTAAAAGTGGGAACAAAACATCCTTCTATCAAGGACAGAAGAAACTAGGAAAAGGTCATAATTAGTGACTAACTCATTTTTCAAGTAAAATAAACTAAAATTCTGGGAAAGGATTTTGGGAAGAGTCACTTGTCCTCTGCAGCTGTGCATCTCATATCAGAGCCCACAGCCTCACGGATTACATCTCTGCTCTCGGCCACAGCCGTTGGTGGGGTGGCGGTGCCGATACACTCGCCGTCTGGAGTGCTCTTCTAGGTCACGTAGGCTCTGGCCTCACTTGTTTCCTAAAAAAGCCACTTGTGCTGTTAACTGTTTATAATCAATAGGGCAGCCCACCAAATAGTAGCATTAATGATAGTGGATGACATGCTATTCTAACGATACACTTAGAATTTTGTAGTAGTTTCTAGCTGCTTATTTGGTCTGTACTTACTAGATGCCAATAGCACTTAAATTCCAGCTATGATAATGAAAAATGTCCTCCAACATGATAAAAAGCCCCAAGGGAGACAAAATCAGCTCCTAACTGCTGCTTGAAAGTCACTGTTTTAGACTGATAGGGTTTAAGAAATGCAACCTAAACATAAGCCATCTCAAAATATGCGAATGTTCCAGAATAAAGGAATTGTATTTCTGGTTTTATCTCAGCTCTCTCTTGAGGCAGGACATATAAAACATTTTCTGCATTCCTCTAAGGCAGGTCATGAGAATTTAAATTCCAGACATGATTTCCCTTACATACACAGCCCAAGGGCATACTTTTCTGGGAAGACAGAGGGACACCATGATGATTCTGACAGGTGGTGTGGTCATGCACACCTGTAACCCAGTACTCCCAGAGACTGAAGGGAGAGAAGCACACATTTAAACAAAACTTGGGCAATTTAATGACTTGGAAAGTCCTTGTCTCCAATGTGGAGAAAATGAACAAAAGCTGGAGATATAGCTCAGTGCAAATCCTGAGTTCAATTCTGAGTATTGGCTAGATTAAGGGAACAGGGAGGAGGAGGTTCTGAACAAACAGATGTTGTTCTCCAATAATCTATTACCATTAGCTCAGACTTCCTTTTCTCTAATCACATTTAAATACAACTATTCATTCTTCATTAAACTTAAATATAAATGTGTAAGCAGCTCAGTATTTTCTATCATTTAGTTTTCACTTATGAAGTTTGCAGGGTCATGTAAAATCTATATTAAATATATTTACTTGCTTCTATTTTGTTGTTCTGTCTTGTGCTGTAGGAATGTCAGTGAAAAACTGAGGATGAACAGAAAAGGAATTTCTTCTCCCACATGAGGTATGTACTTGGCATATGAGCATAAAATTGGAGTGAGCCATTTTTAGGAAAAATTAATCAGACAAAATCTTTTGGTTTATTTATTTATTTTCTCATTTATTTTGAGACAGGCTCTCAGTCTGTAGTCTTAAACTCACTGCATAGCCCAGGCTGGCCTCCTGCATGAGCCTCCCTAGTGCTGGGATTACAGGCATGCATTACCACATCTGGCACCATTTTGATTTTATTTGAACCCCAATTCAATTTAAACTGTTGTTTAAATTTCCTTTGTTATCTTTATTAAGTGAAATGTTTAGAGTTTATATCTGTTTCTTATAAGTGAAAGAATTATAAGTAATTTTTTAAAAATATAGCAAGTATTGGAAATGTAATTTTCATTGCATGGATTAATAAACACTCAGAAGATTGGTGGAGTTTCCTTCTTGGTGTTCTTGGGTGCAGATTTCCAGAGGTGGTTTATCTTTTCAGTCAAAGATTAAGGGGAGGAGTTCAGGCATACCCCAACTGTGGGAGGTAACCCTCTTCTATTAGGCTTGCAGCCTGGGCAAAAAGAAAGGCAGAAAAGGTAGGAATTGGCATGAATTTGGTTTTGAAGCTCCATTCTGCTTGATTTTTTTTTTGTACCAGCAATTGAACTCAGGACCTCACATTTGCCAGGCAGCTGCTGTGCCACTGAGCTAACCCTCAAGCCCTTGCACTCTGCTTGAGAGGGTACATCTTTTATAGTCACAGTCACCTGTAGATATCAAAAACTAGATTGCTCAGCCTTCCATCCCAGATTCATGCCAATGGGTCACAGAGCTTCCAGTCCTAAGCCTGGGATTTGTTCTGCTTCCTATGTTCTTCTTGTTCTGCAACTTCCATGTCCTTGGGCTGATCAGCTACTGGATCCTAACACAGAGATGCACATGGCATATTCTTCTGTCTCTGATTAAGCCTACCTAATAAATGTACTCATAGAAGTATATATGTATATATCTACTGTTCCATGTCAATTCTGCTCCTGTGGAGAATGTTTATAGCTATGAAAACTGATAACAAGAGTGTTCCAGAAATAGAATTGTATGGGTAAACTTATCTAACATGACAATTCCTGGAATTAGCTCTCTGTTTTGGTGTTAAATTTGTGACAGATTTGACCTCTAATAATATAGATAGTATTGTTAATCTGTGGTGTGTGAATGCTTAAAGAGACACACAGTACAGATTTAGTATGTTCCCCTCTACACTACTTGTAAAGCACAAAGAATTTAAATTTGAATACCTTTATAAAGCCAAGAAATAAAAATTATGTTGGCTGATTGTACAAGGCATCTCAGAACAAAGTAACAAAGGAAAACAATGATCTCCAAGATTCTATTTCTCTGCTCCAGATTTGTACTAACAATATAACGTTTACAAATGAGTTCTTAATGAGAATCTTTCCTCCTGTAGGCAAAGGGTTGCAGCTGCCAAATACCAAACAGAACCATCATCACGTGATTGAATGACATTTAGCTCAATATAACTCCATTTTGAAGGATATCTGCAGGCAAAGGGAAGGTGCTGAATGGGAAAAAATAGACCCCATAAATTGAGATGTAGACGTTTAGGAGTAGCTGTGTGAAGATGCAACATTGAGCTCTTAAATTCCAACATACTTATTTCACCTGAGGGAAGAGATTCTCCCACCCTACCCTTGTGGTGCTGGCCTTTCCACATCTGCTGACAAATAATCCCACATTGACTGTGAAAGCTGGAATGAATGTCCCTGGTGCAGTCACCAAGGAGAAAGTACCAAAGCTGTTTAAGGCCCATCCTTAGAGTCACTTTTGCATCTAGGTTATAATCAGGCTCAAGTCTCAGCAGTTTTTACAGGCGAGGTACACAGTGTGACCCAGGAGAAAGTATGCTTTCTTTCCAGAAACTGAGTTTTCTGAATCTTACAAGCAAAGTAGGTGTAGGAATGGATTTTAAAGGTGTAGAATAATAACGTAAATAATATATATCTAGATCAGGTGGGATTTCTTTATATTGGCACATTAAACAAAGATTTTGAACTTAACCTCATACTTGTGGAGTTCATACAGATGTTAATATCTTATTTTATTTGTTTGCTGAAACTTGTGTGAAAACTAGACCACTGTGATTGAGGTGGAGATGCCTATATTCCTCGGTATATTGGTGATAAGGATATTCAATGGCTCACTGAGATCAGGTTAAATCTACTCTTTCACATTTCAAGGTTCAGAAAATGCACACTTTATTAATTTCTTCAGAAAGAGATTCATGAGAGGATCATCAGTATTTGAAGAGCTATTTCATTGCCTTCTCTGTGGGTTATTGGTGCGCCCAGTTATCAACTGGGAAACTAAAATGCCATGGGAGTAACCAGAACCTCCATCACCAGGGACTAATTTGGAGTTCTCAATCACCAATGGAAATGCTGGTGTGCAAAGCACTGATAGCAGTAGTCTTGTTCATGCAAACCTTTCATACTGGTTAATTAATTATGGAGTTCCTAGAAGTGAAGTAGAAGGAAGTCTACTAGAATTTTACTGAAATTACATAAGCAGAAAAGATTTTAGTGCAGGTGAACTAAAATCTACCTCAAATATTTAATACAAGAAATCACAATCACACAACCAATTCTCAGACTTGAATCACATATAGACCCAGAAACCCTTGAAATGTGCACAATCAATATTTATTCAGTTAGTTTCTCTCTCATCCTGTCTCAAACAGAACAACTAACTTTGACCAGGATAATTGCACATTAGGGAAAAAGAAGGAGACATTTCAAGGCCTACTGCATACTGGCTGTACAGTAACACTGAAGACAAGAGATCTAAAAAAAACCCTACTGTGGTGCTTCAGAAAAAGTAGGGCTCATGTAGGTGAAGTTATTTATGGAGTTTTAAATAAGTTCCAGATCATAGTGGGTCCAGAATGCCCCTAAGTCTACCCTGTGGTCATTTTCCTAGTCCAAAATCATAATCAGGATAGATGTTCTTAGCACCCAGCAGAATCCTCACATGAAATCTCTAACCCATGGGGAGAGGGCCATTTTGGTGAGAGAGACCCAGTTGTTGCCACTGGAAATGTCTCTGTCTGAAAACACAATGAATCATAATATAATATCTTATTCCTGCATAGAAGGGCAAGATTAGTGCCATTTTCAAGAGTAGAAAGATGAAGAGATTGTAGATTCCCACATATCACAACTTAACATTCTTATTTGGTCCAGGAGGACAATGGATGAAACTTGAAGAATGATGGTAGATTACCATAAGCTTCATCAAATTGTGTCTCCAATTGTGGCAGCTGTACCAGATATGGCTTCATTGGTTGATGACACTAACTCATTTCCTTATATCTGGTATGCAGCTCTTGATTCTACAGGTTTCTACATATCTGTCCAGGAGACTCATCTGAAGAAATTTGTTTTTAGTTGGCCAGGCCAACAATACACCTTCGGCACTTTACCTCAGGAGTGTATAACTCTCTAGCATGTGTCACAATTAACTTGAAGGGATCTTGGTCACCTTTTTCTTCCACAAGATAACACAGTGTTCTATTACATCATGAGAATTTTTCTTGTTTGAGCAAATGACAACAAGAATTAGAAACCACCATGGAATTATGGGTATAGCATTTCCATGTCACAATATGTAATATAAATCCAACAAAAAATCAAAGACTTTTACCTCAATAAAATCTCAAATCCAGTGGTGTGGGGCATACAGAGATATATTTGCTCAGTGAAGGAGAAATTTTGAGACCCATCTTTACAAATAAGACACAAATTGCAGGTGACCTATTTGCATTAGGATGTGCCCTATCTCTCACCTGGGATTGTTATTTGACCCAGTTTACTGAGTGAGTTTGAAAACTATTAGTTTCAAACTGATAGTTTTGAGTGTGGTCCAGTACAAGTGAAGGCTCTGCCATAAGACTGAGCTGCTCTGCAACTTTGGGACACTGAATCTAACAGACCTAACCAGACCTGAGTTATTAGTGGAAAATCAGGATGTGGCTTGGAGCTCCATACAGGATAACACACATGACTTGTAGTGGAGACCTGAACAAGTTAGAGCAAGTCTATGCCACCATCTGCAGGAAGCTACTCTCTGCTGCTGGTGGGTGTTAGTAGGAATTGCACACTTGACCATGGGTCACCAGGTTACCTTGTAACCCAAGCTGCCAATCATGAATGGGGCATTTTCCGACTTGCTTGGCCATGAAGTTGAGTGTGCATCATCAACTGGAGTGGTACATGCGACTGGGCCTAAGCAGGTCCTAAAGGCATAAGTTCATTTCATGAAGAAGTGGACCAAATGCTGTGCTCGTTCCTCCTGTTGTGCTGCTTTTGTCCTCTAGTGTGTACCTATGGCCTTTTAGGTTGTGCTCAATGATTAGTAGCAAAAGGGAGAGAAGAATGGGACCAGGTTTACACATGGTTCTCCACAACATGCAAGTCCCACCTGACCTCCTGGATGTGGACAGCTGTTATATTGGCACTCTCTTCATGGATATCATTGAAAGAAAATGGTGAAGGGAAATCTTTTTCTTGGAAGAGAAATAAGCCAGATAGAATTGTGTATAGATTTGGGGACTAGTCAATGATCCTTGTTTGGTGATCAGGAACTCAAAAGAAATGACTGGAAAATTAGTCAAAAAGACATTTGGTGATGGATTAGGCAGATAGGCTTCT